>JAJEJO010004378.1:0-100709 GCA_020662805.1 Glaucomys volans
TTTTTAAATTTTTAAATTATTTTTGAAAAGTCTTGCTAAATTCCCAGGTTGGCCTCCAACTTGTGTTCCTCCTGCCTCAGTCTCCCAAATATTTGTTGTGCATTTCTTTGAAAAATTCTGTCTCTCTCTCTCTCTTATAAACTTTTATCATTCTTGCAAATTCCAGCTACAATTCCTTAATAGCCAATATCTACCTGGAGTGCACATTTCCTTACTTGCTTCATTTATTTTATTTTTATTTTTTATTCATTTGAAACAGGATCCAGAAAAGGATAGTGGACTAGGATTGATCTAACTCTTAAATCTGTTTTAACCTATAGACTCCCCCTCTGTTGTGGTTTGGATCTGAAATGTCCTCCAAAAGCTGATGTGTTGGAGGCTTGTTGTTAGTCAACTTTGCATCACTATGATCATTTTTGAGGATTCAAGACATCTTCAGCTGGCTCCATTGCTCTGGGCCTGTGGTGAGGCAGGACATCATGGAAGGGCGCAGTAAAGGAAATCTGCTTAGCTCATGGTGACTGGGAAGGAGAGAAAGACAGAAGAAGGGGAGAGGAAGGGATCAGGGAGAAAATAAACTTTTCCAAGGTATGCCCCAATGATCTATTTCCTCCAACTGGGTCCTACCTTCCGGGAGTCCATTCAGCTATGCTCAAATAGATTAATTCACTGGTGAGGTAGGAGCCTGTTATGGTTTGGATATGAGGTGTCCTCCAAAAGCTCCTGTTAATTCCGGAATATTCAGAGGTAAAATGATTGGACTGTGAGATCTATAACCTAATCCATCCATCCTAGTTTGAATGGACTGACTGAGTGGCAACTCTAGGCAGATGGGGCATGGCTGCAGGAGGGGGGTCACTGGAGGTGTGCCTTGGAAGGGTACATTCTCTTTAAAGCCCTTCCACCACCCCCTCCCTATCTGCTTCTAGACCCTGCCATGGGTTGAGTAGCTTTCCTCCATGAGGTTCTGCCCTTATGATGCATTTCCTCATCTTGGGCCCAGAGCAATGGACTCAGCCATTAATGGACTTGAGATCTCTGAAACCTTGAATTCCAAATAAACTTTCCCTTCTCTAAATTATTCCTGTCAGATGTTTTGGTTATAGTGACAAATAGCTAACAAAAACATAGCCTAATCATTCAGTCATTGCCTCAAAGCCCCACTTCTGCACACTGCTACATTGCCTCCAACACAGGAGCCGCTGAGGGGACATTCCAGATCCAAACCATAACAGCCCCCAAAGCAGCAGTGTTTCAAGACAGGAGGTGATGGTTAATGAGGGCTCTAATCTTATCAATCGAGGAATTCATTGATGAATTCATAGCTTATTATTGGGAGCTCGTGGAAATTGTAAGAGGTGGGGCTCAGTTGTAGGAAGTGGGTCACTGATGGCTAGTCCTAGGACAGTATGTCTTGTCTCAGGCCCCTTCCTCTCTGCTTCTGTCTGCTTCCTAGCTGCCTAAGCCAAGTAGATTTCCTCTGCCACATGCTTCTGCCACAGTGTTTGGCCCAGAGCAACATGGCCAAGCAATCAAAGACTGAAATCTCTAAAATCATGAGCCAAAACAAATTTCCTCCTTTTAAGTTGTTTATGTCAGAATTTTGTCACAGCAGTGGAAAGCTGACTAAAACTAACTCTCTCTCTCTCTCTCTCTCTCTCTCTCTCTCTCTCTCTTTCTCTCTCTCTCTCTCTCTTGTTCTTGTACTTTATTTGCTGAATCTAGGCTGATTGCCTTTAGTGTTCCCCAAGGTCTGGATCTTGCCGATTGCTTTCTGTGCTAAACATTTTAAACACAGATGAAACCATTCTATTTTTTTGTGAGTGTGAATTTAGTCTAACAATTCAGAATGCCAGAAATGCATTTTAATTTTTCCTTGTAGCAGGGAGTGCTGGTGCACGTCTCTAATCCCAGCTACTTGGGAGACTGAGATAAGAGGTTCACAAGTTTGAGACCAGCCTGGGCAACTTAGTCTCAAAATAAAAAGGACCTGGGATGCAGTTCGTGGGAAAGTGCTAGCCTAGTATGCATGAGTCCTTGGGCTCAATCCCCAGTATTAAAAAAAAAAAATATTTTCCTTTAGTGGTTTCATATCTATTTTGAGTACCCCATTCCACTTCTGTCTGTGGGATACCTGCTTCTCTTTCCCCATGTCTCCAGGGCATCCGCAGGTAAGGTTGGGCTGGAACATCTGGTCCCCAAAGCCACCTGTATGCTGGAGCACCTGTCTTGCCATCCACATCTGACCACAGAGTCACCATGTATAACCCAGAGATGTCCAGGTGGTAGGGAGGGTACAACTTGGCATCTGTCAGTTTACACTGAGGTTGCATGTCAACCATTTACAGGACCTTCATTATTTTTGTTTTATTAATGGGGGAAAGAATTCGGGCTGTTACATGACTTGAATGAGAGGTGAAGCAACACTTTCAAGTGGATGGAAGATGAAGGACAATCCTCCAGGAGTCAGGAGGCTCCCCTAATCCTCACTCTCCAGTCACGTGATCAAGTCTCAGGGACAGATCACCACTCAGTCCTCAAGTGGCCATCAGACCTCTGATAGATTTGTTCATGCCTTTCTCTGCAGAGGCCTTTCCCCTGGTTTCTGAACATCATCTTTGCCTGGTTTCCCGCCTGCTCCTTCTCACTCTCCACCCTCTAAATTTGGGAGGGACCTGGGCTCAGTTCTTGCACACTTCTGTGCCTTTGCCCCCATTGATGAGCTCCTTGCTCTTTACAGTCCCCCCATTTATGACGGCAGACCTCATTGCTCCCAGGGTGTGGCCTTGTCCATCAAGTTGGATCCTCAACATCATCCCTGCGACACACACATCAAAACATCTCCTCTCACTCCAAGTAAAAACCAAAGTCCCTCCAGTCACCTGCAAAGTCACATGATAGGACACTTTCCACTCCTCTTCCTTGACCACTTTGCTCTAGCTGCAGGCCTCCTTGTTCTTCCTTGTACATGCGGCGGGCACAGTCTCGGCTCACTATTCTGCTGCCAATAACAAACCTCCTCATCTCAGTGAGGTCACTAGTAAAATGTCAACTTCTGGTTGAGCTATCAATTGCCCTGGGTGCTCCTTCTCCCTTTACTTTGAATTTACAGCAGGGATACTCTATATTTCTATAAGTTGCTGCCCTGCCCAGTGTAAGCTGGAGCCACCATGCATCGGTGGTCAGCAGGAGCTGGAGTTGGTGCTACCCCTGCAAACTTGGTTCTTGTTCAGCATCCCCTCTCATCACTACAGACCAAGCCAGCTGCAAGCCCTGGAAGGCTGAGCCTGCAAGAGCAAAAATATCACTTCTGCTGCATTTTGTGGGTCAAAGCAAGACCCAAGGAGATCCCAGAATTAAGGGGACAGGGCAAGACTCCACCTGTTGCTGGGGAGAGCATCAAAGTCACTCTGCAAAATGGTGGCAGGTGGGAGGGATTCATGCGACCACCTTTGCTATCACTGACTACACCTTCTGGCCCAGCATCATTCTCTCCTTCTAATTGTTGCCCCAATAAAATGTCACGTAGGCCGGGGTTCCTATGTCATAGATGCTATACTCCTTGTGCTTAGAACACTCTGGAACACAATCTAGTTTTTTGAATGGATGGTAGAGAGGATGACTTTGAAGTCCGATAACCAATGTTTTTCTTGGTTTTTGCTTTTGCAGGGCTAGGGATTGAACCCAGGGCCTCATGTATGCTAGGCAAGTGTTCTGCCACTGAGCTACATCCTCACCCCCACTAGCCAGTGTCTAAATCACTTATGTGTGATATATGGTCCTTCTCCATTGCCAGCCATGCCTCAACTATTGGCTGAGCCTGAATTGATTGGATAAGCAAACTCAAAGTGCCTTTATTATTATTATTAGGTGCTGGGTATTGAACTCAGGGCCTTGTGCTTGCTAAGCAAGCATTCTACCACTGATCTACATCCCCAGCCCCAAAGAGCCAGCCCTCATTTTAAGGTTCCACCCCTTCTTCACAGTTCTCTGGCCAAATCTGTGGATAGAAAGGAGTGAGAGTTCTCCTTTGCCCCTCCATCTCAGTCTTTCCACTTGGATTCTATCCCAGCCCTCCAATTCCCCACCCGATTCTCACATGGAGCCTGTCCAGAAGCAAACAGACACATACCTTCCTTAAAAGGCAGTAATATTTTCTCAAAAATAAAGCATCTATATTTGTTACATAACCAACCAGTTCCTTGGCAGGGCACAGCCCCAACCCTAGCATATCTACTGTCAAAAATCTAAATCCCAGGCCTATCACAGGTCTACATAGGTTAGGGAAAGAGAGGTAAAGCTGGGCCCAGGTAGCAGGTTGAAAAGATCCCCCTCCTCAAATTTAGATCCGCTCAGAACTTTGGCATGTGAACTTAATTGGAATAAGGGTCTTTGAAGATGTAATTAAGATACGAATCATGAGATAAGATTATCCTAATTAGGATGGCCTAAATTCAATGACCAGTTTCTTTATAAGAAAAGTGGGGACACACAGACAGAGACCCAAGGGAAGGGAGCCATCAAAGGCAGCAGCAGAGTCTTCTTTTCTGAAGAATGCAGGGAGCATAGCCCAGCTGACACCTAGATTTTTTACTTCTGGCCTCAGAAACTGAGAAAGAATAAATTTCTGTTGTTTCAAGTCTGCCAGTTTGTGATAATTTGTCACAGCAGTCACAAGACAGGAGCACACCAGTTTACCCTAACCACAGCAATGTGCCTAATAGCTCAGAGAAGGCCCAGGCCAGCACTCCTAGGGCCAACAGCCCTCAGGAGCTTGGGTCCAGCGACATCAGCAATTTGGCCACGCACTTTCCAAGTGCTGCTGGCAAGCAGTCTGCAGGGAGGAGGTGAACAAGACAGGAGGTGCCCCCCACTCCCAGCAGGGCAGAGTTCTGGCTCCACGTGCCTCCAGACAGGCCCAGCACAGGTGTAAACAGCACGGAAGTGAAACTGGAAGGAGGTGCCTGGGGAGGGGGCTTTGAAAAGGTTACAAGTACTGAGAAGTCACCCCCGTGGACCTCTCAAGAGCTGAAAGTTGGAACAGGAAATAGCCAGATGAGATTCATCTTGGAAAAACACAAACTCATACATCTGGGCAAAAATAATCCAAAACATGAGTATGAAATGGACAGGAAGAGCCATGGCTGGGGAACAGCAGAGGGATAGTGACCCTCGGGGTAGCCAACAGAGCCCAGTCAGGAAGTTGTCTGAACAGGCTCTCTGATGTTGGAGAAGGAGGGAGAGGAGACTGGGGGCTTATACTGGAGCCCCCAAGCCACATTTATTGGTAGAGGCTGGGGTCCCTACTTCCCAGGAATCCTGACAATCCAGGGAGGGGAGGAGAAGAGAGGAGACCCTACCCACTCACCCATCCCTGCTGCGGCCCTGCCCACTACTCAGGCCTGTCTTCCCATGGGACATCTCCCCTGTTTTGCAAAACTTCCCTGGGTCTGTGCTTCTGGAGAAATATATGCAGGCAGAGAGTGCATCTTACACGGTCCCAGAGAGAACCATTGGCCTTAGGCTAGGAGGTTCTTCTTTCACAAAGTGAGGTTGGACACTTGTTTTTCTTCCTTACTTCCCTCCCTCTTTCCTTCCTTCCAAGTAATATGTCCCTTTTGTAGAAATTTTATTTTATTTTATTTCTTTATTTTGGTACTTGGGATTGAACCCAGGGGCACTTAGCCATGAGCCACATCCTCAGTCCCTTTTATTTTTTATTTTGGGACAGGGTCTGACTCAGTTGCTTAGAACCTTGCTAAGTTGATGAGGCTGATCTAAAACTTGGAATCCTCCTGCCTCAGCCTCCTGAGTCACTGGGATTACAAGTATAGAAAGTCAGAAAGATCAAAGAAAATGAAAAACTTTTATCACTCGCAATCTCACTAACTTCTGCAAACATTTTCTTGGCCGTGTTGCTACTCTATTTTTCATGTATATCACATATACTGAAGCAGGTTTTTAGAAATATGACTTTACATTATACACATAGCTGTCTGTTTTCATCAGGAATAGTATCAGGTGGTATCTCATGTAGCTTTTCATGGCAGTGAATATGTCTGTATAGCACCAGTTTTGAAACCCTATTGAGGTTATCATACTGGAAAATGCACCTTTTTGAGTGTATAATTATGAGTTTGACAAAGAGTTCTGGAACCTCCACCATAGCTAAGGAACATTCCATCACTCTCAAATTCCCTCATGGCCTTCTGTAGTCAGTCTCTGCTCCCACCTCCAAACCCTGCCAATCATTGGTCTGTTTTCTTCCCCATAGCTTTGCCTTTTCCAAATTGTCTTGACAGGATCAGAGCCTACTGTAGATGGCTCTTCTTACTTAACATAAGACACTTGAATCTCATCCAAGCTGTTGTCCCGCCATCCCTGTCATCTTAAGGCTGCCTAGTATTTCCTGGTATGGATGCACTGGTGTATGGAGTTGTTTCCCAAAGAACATTTGGAGTATTTACAGTTTTTGGAGATTATGAGTAAAACTTCACAGAATCATGTTTAATGGCTGCATAGTATTCTGTGATGTAGACATAGCAACATTTATTCCACCAGTCCTTGACTATTAGATATTTAAGTAGTATCCAGCTTTTGCTTTTATAGATATAAAGTTGTTGTCAATGTCTCCCTCTTTCTGAAGGGCCCTAGTCAGCTTTCTGTTACCATAACAAAATAGCTGAGCCCAGGTGTGATGGCATTTGCCTGTAATCCCAGTGACTCTGGAGACTGAGGCAGGAGGATTGCAAGTTTGAGGTTAGCTTTAGCAACTTAGTGAGATCCTGTCTCAAAACAAAACAAAGACAAAAACAAAAAACGCTGAGGTAATCAACTTATAAATAGAAAAGGTTTATTTTAGCTCACAGTTTTGGAGGTTTCAGTCCATGGTCTGCTGGCTCTATTGCTTTTGGGGCTTTGGGGCCTGTGGTGAGGTAGTGGTACATCATGAAGGAGCAAGCCACCAGGAATTAGAGAGAGAGAGAGAGAGAGAGAGAAAGAAAGAGAGCACAACACCCCACAAGACCTTTCTTTTCTTTCCTTCCTTCCTTTCCCACAGGCACTCTACTGCTGACTTATATCCCCCCAGCCCTCTTTTTTATTTTTTATCCTTAGTCTCCCAAGTTACTAGGATTACAGGTGTGCACCACCACACCTGACCCACAATCCCTTTCAATGGCAAGTCCCAGGGTCCCCTAAGACCTCTCACTAAGCACCACTTCATAAAGTTTATACCATCTCCATAGCTGCCAAGCTGAGGACCAAGTCTTTAACACATGGGTCTTTGGGGGACACTCCAGATCCAAACTATAGTAGGCCCTTTCCTCCAGAGCAGTGGGTCTCACCTTGGACACATATCAAAGTCACCAGGAAGATTTTTAAATGCTAATGCCCAGCCCACACCCAGGCCAATTAAATCAGACTGTTGGGGAAGGCCTATACATCAGATTATTTGGAGTGCTCAGGGGCATCCTGCTCCACTGTACTCAGGAAAGGGGACATGCCTCATCAATGCCCCTGTGGCAGTCTCCTTGACTTTCCAGACCCACTCCTCACTGCCTTCCCTTAGTGATCACCACAGACCAGTATGGGGAGATCAGGCTAAGTGGGATGGAAGCATAAAGACAATTTCCATGTGTGCATGAGATAACCTGAAGCCTCCCTTCAGTGGGATCTTTCCCATAGCCCAGGCAAGGGTCACACTCCTGGAAAGACAACTCCTTCCAGGTGCCTACTGGGCACACTCAGGTCCTGACCTGCCCCAAGTCCTGCTTCTGGCCTGTTGCCAAAGCCACCTCCAACCCCTGTATATTCTCAGCTAGAGCATGGATCCCCCTCTGTGCCAGGTCCTGAGCCCTCCTGTGGTGACACCTTCTCCTCCCCACAGCTCTTTATTCTGCTTATTCTCCAGAAACATCTTTCTACTCTCTAACACACACAAATAAAAACACCACACTCAACACACACTTACAGCACTCTCTGAGACAGGAGATCATCTCAGAAGCAGAAGGGTGCTTACTTTGGCAGCATATATACTAAAATCATAAGCAGCAGAAAATCCTATTTCCAGTTGCCCCCACCCACACCCATGGCAGACCATTTCTCCTGGAGTACAGGGCAGAGCAGATGAGTGTCCTACTCCATCTCTTTCACCATCCATGTCACCTGCCATGGACACTCTTAATAATGGTCAGCACCCATGTGGTCCCAGAAGACACTTTGTACCAACCACTCCGGTCCTGGCAATTTCTAAGCCAGGCAGTTTCTTGGAAACTTGAGAGGAATTCTTTGCACAAATATTTGTGCATAGTTGCCCAGAGTTTTGAATATTCAGGTCTGAAGTGTTATTAAATATTGCCTCTGCAATATTTAAGGTAAGCCCAGGTGCCCTGGCTGAGAAACAACATTAGGAAAAGAAAGAGCAGGACAGTGGGAAGGGTCTTTCAGGCAGAGCTGTGCCTTGAGGAGAGCAGGAGCTGGGACCCACAGATGTGGGATACAGGCTCTGACCCTGCTGGTAGCAGAGGAGTAGGGAGAGAGGGGGCACACCCAAGCCTTCTCACTATGGTGTGAAAGTATTGAGGCCCAGGAAACTCTATATGCTTGGATAGGGAGACTGAGAGGAGGAGAGGGAGGGCAAGAGTCGGACCGGGTGGTCACTAGCCTCTTCCTCTCAGCCCTGTGCCCTCAGTCAGTCAGAACCGGGGCAGAGAGGGCCCAAGGAAGATGATAAAAAAGGCAGGAGCAGGGGACAGTGGAGGGGAGAAAAGCCATTGGCTGGTGGTACAGGGCTGGAGAAGTACACAGTTCAGGATTGAGGAAGGAAAGGAACTGCTGGATCAATATGTGGTTTGGGCTGGGCAGTAGTGGCACACGCCTCTAATCCCAGTGGCTGGGGAGGCTGAGGCAGGAAGTTCTTGAGTTCAAAGCCAGCCTCAGCCAAAGCGAGGAGCTAAGCAACTCAGTGAGACCCTGTCCCTAAATAAAATACAAAATAGAGCTGGGGATGTGGCTCAGTGGTTCAGTGGCCCTGAGTACAATCCCTGATTACCCCCTCTCCAAAAAAAAGTGTGGTTTTGTCATTTTGTTGGACATGGTTGCTAATTCCTTCCACAGCCCCTCCTGATGTCAGGTTGGATTTGGGCGGCTGCAGGGGGAGGGAGCAAAGACACCTAGCAACACAGTATGCCAGAAGTGACCAATCAGAGGCAGACCTACTGACCCTGCCGTCCACCTTGGTCTACCTTTTCCTAGGCTGGACCCCTAGCCCCTCCCCCGTATAAATACCCTGAGCAGCCAAAGCCAATTGCGATTTCTTCCGGCTCCCCCCGCCCCCACCCCAGATCTTGGCGCGAGCACAAACTCTAATAAATCTTAATTCAGCTACTTTTGTCTGACTCTGGTGGTCCCCAATGGCTCCAACCAGCAAACCGCTGCCTGCGAGTTTACACCTACAAATTGCCATTTCCCCTCACACCTTCAACATGTGCCATTATTTTCTTATGTGTTTGATAACACAACAGGCTCAAATATTGTTATGTCAACTTGCATTTCTGTAATGATTACACAGGTTTGAAGATTTGGTCATAATTGTATGGGAGAATCGCCCAATTTTTTTTTTTTTTGCTAATTCTTCTATTAGACCATTGTCTCTTCCTTATTTATCTGTGGAAAATGTTATTCTTACCTTTTTGTTGTTTTATTCTTGTTTTAGCATTTTTTCGATTTATAATTATGAAAATTAGTCTTATTCACACTTCCCCCATTTTGTCTTTAATTCTTAAACACATTTTAAATTTGCATGTAATCCAGTTCTTTTTTTTTTTTTGCTTTGGAGTTCCAAGTTAACTACACTACTTAGATCATAAAAACATAGACTTTTTTCCAGAACGGTTTTGGTTTCTTTTTCAGGTTTAAACGTTTGATCCATGTGGAATTTATTTGGTGTTAAGCAGTGAGGGAGAGAGCCAATTTCTATTTTTCCAAGTGGCCAGCCAGTTGTCTCAACACCATTTCGCTAGAAAACTTTCCGCACGCATCAATAGTGGCCACAAGAGCACACGTGGACCCCGCAGGCTGAGCGGTCCCGAAGCCCCACCCCGGCGCACAAGTGGGTCCGCTACACGTGTGGATCCCGGACCCGGGCCGAGGACCCCGCCGACCAGCCCCGCCCACTACGAGAGCAAGGCCCCACCCCAGAAAAGGACGAGGCTCCCGTTTCCGGCCGCGGCGAGCCTTTCTTCCCCCACAGCCCAAAAAGCAAATCGGGGCCTTCCGGGAGGGTAATTTGAATAGAAGGCGGCTCCTCGCGTGTTATTTACATAGAGGCGGGGCCTCCGGAGCGAAGCCCAGTACTGCCACAAGCCTCGGGCCAGCCTTGAGGGCGAGTTCCACGGGGACCTCGTTTGCATGGGGCGGGGCCTACTGTGGAGCTAGGTGCCACTTCCTCTTCCAGCCGGCTTTTGCCTGCTTTCCTTGTGTTGTCGCCACCTTCCTTTATATCCGCTCTCCTTCTTTCCGGCTGTCGACCCCTTTTATTCAGCCATAGCCCGCGCTGGTTCCCAGATGCTCCCAAAACGGCGGCGAGTGCGGGTCGGATGTTCCGGTGGCGCTGTAGCCTCCTCCGCACCGCCTTCAGTGCTCTTTCCCGGAGTCGCCATCTACCTGGCCGAACCGCGCATGGGCCGTAGCCGCCGGGCCTTTCTCACAAGCCTGGCGCTGTCCAAGGGTTTCCGTGTCCTCGACGTTTACAGGTGTGCTGACCTCTAGGGCTCCCACCGCGTGGGACACTGCGAGAACCCAGTGTTGGTGGGGTGCCGGCTTCGCAGGCTTTTTCGCTGGGCCAGTCCTGACAGAAGCCCAGGTGATAAATGGCCTGCTCCTGCGGGGCGGCTCCACCTGCGTCATTGGATTCCAAGTTATCTCTGGCTCTTCCCGTCAAGTAATCTTTCTTGAAAGGGATCTTTCCCGGTACTGGGGATTGAATCTAAGGACCCTTTGCCGCTGAGCTACATCCCCAGCCCTTTTTATTTTTATTTTTTTAAGACAGGGTCTTGCTAAGTTGCAGAAGCTGGCCTCGAACTTCTGATTCTCCTGCCCCAGCTTCCCCAGTCACTCAAATTACAGGCGTGGAGCCACAATCCCAGCAAGGTTGCTATTAAGAATGCCAGGAATGTTCTACACGATTATTGACAATCAAGCTAGAGGCTTTTCAAAGAGCCATTCACGGGAGGACTAATTAGAAGTATTATTTGCTTGCAGCCCTCCTGTCCTAGGAGCCACATGAGCTGTCCTGAGGCCTTTGAACCTGGAAACTAACTGACTCTTATAGGGAGGGAATTAAGACAGCGCCCAGGAAGAGTAGTTTTGATATTAGGGAAGCCAGATGGATTTGGGACCAGTGCTTCCCATAGCTTTTATGTACTATTTTGTATTTAAACATTTCGAAGAGGCAGGATAGTGCACCAGATCCACTCACACAGTGCACAGGGTGCCATTCACCCCCCCATATATATGTATATATGTGTGTGTGTGTATGTATATATATATGTATATATATATATATATTTTTTTTTTTAAACAATAGCTCTACCAATTGTTAGTTACTTCTGTTTTATAAAGGAGGATGCATGGAGACTAGACTTGCCGAGGGGCACACAGCAACTCCTCAGGGCTGGGGTTCAAACAAAAGTAGACAGGCTCTGGCATCTGTGCTTAAATCCTCCCACTGAAATAAAGACCATCTGGTACCAGATCATGAGGCATTCCTTTCTGTGAGGTTGAGAAGGATACAGGCAAGTTAACACAAAGCCAAGCTGGCTTGTGAGCATAACTGGAGCAGAAAACCTCAGTTTTAAGAGTGGTGGAAATTTTCATACACCAAGAGGGGCTTGAGAGGCTTTCTGAAGGAGGTGACATTTGAAAAATGAAAGGCAATAACCATGCAGATGGTAGAGTAAGAGTAAAGTCTTAAAGGTATGGAACCAAACAGGAAGGGCAATGGGTTTCACAGTCTTCTGCCTTTGCTCAGCTCTGAGGTGACGCATGTGGTGATGGAGCAGACCTCAGTGAAGGAGGCCATCTGCTGGCAGGAGCACACTGCTGCTGCTCTCCCATGCGGCCCCCGCCCAGCTCTGCTAGACATCAGCTGGTTCACAGAAAGCATGGCGGCCGGGCAGCCTGTCCCTGTGGAGGACCGACACCTCCTGGAGGTAAGCCAGTGCAGGCCTAACTCAGTTGGGACAGGTGATGTGCAGCTGCAGTGCTTCAGTGCCCTCCAGAGGGCTCTGCCCAGACTACCAGTGGTGCCTGAGAACCAGCAGAGGAGCCATGGCAGGAGCTGAGGCTGGACCATCCCAGCTTCTGTCCTCACCACTTGGAGTCCATTTATTTTTAGCCTTTCAAAGTATGGCAGCCCCTGCCCCTAGGGCTTCACTTCTTTCTCACTGAGTAATTGGGATCACCCATGGATTGGTAGGAGCCTATCCTTGGGACACTAGAGAGTTAGACTGCCTGCATTCAAATCCTGGCTCTGCCTGTGAGCCATGAGGCAGAAGGCATGCTCCCTAACCTTGACACTTTATTGTCCCCAGCCCACTTGATTTTGGGAAGGTATAGCACATGCAATGTGTGCAGTGGCAGGAAAAGGGTCCTATGAGGATTAGCAGATGTTGCTGCTACTACTCTGGTCTGAAGAGCCCTGTCCTCAGCCTGTTCTGCAGTGCAGTCTGTTCCTCCACATTAGGCTCTGAACCACCAAGACCTATAGCTATGTCTCCCTCTGCCCATGCCTATAGTTCACTACCTTTGTCCTGTGAACTCCAGAGGGCCCAAGGTGAATACTCAGGAGAGTCCGGTCTCTGATTGCTGCCTGGTTCTGTCAGCCCTGAAGCCTCATGATCTGTGCATTGCCTTTCTCCAGGTGGTTGAGCCCAAGAATGAGCCCCCAAGCCCAGTGTGGGTGTCGATTTATGCCTGCCAGCGCCCCACACCCCTCACGCACCATAATACCATCCTCACGGTAAGCCATGTCTGTGAGCAGTTTCTAGCCTTAGAGGTACAAAGACATTGGTACAGCTAAATGGTAGCTGGTAGACTGGGGCAAAGTGCCCTGCCTTCTCTTGCCCCTTAACCAAGGGCCTCTCCCTGCAGGAGGCCTTGGAGATTCTGGCAGAGGCAGCAGGCTTCGAAGGCAGTGAGGGCCGCCTCCTCTCCTTCCGCAGAGCAGCCTCTGTGCTCAGAGCCCTTCCTTGCCCTGTCGCATCCCTAAATCAGCTGCAGGGGTTGCCCCACTTTGGAGAACATTCTTCCAGGGTTGTCCAGGTGGGTGCCTGCCTTGTGTAGCCAGGTGAGTGGTTGGGGTGGGGAGGTCCTGGGGCCCACTGAAACTGCTGTGAGTCTTGGTGGTTCAGAGCCCAGTGTGGAGGGACAGACAAACATGCACACAGATGCTGCTCCAAAACCACAACAATCCACCTTTAGCACAGGTTTCTTGTGTGAGTCACTTGCCTCCCTCAGGGGGACTGAGAAGACTTAATGAAGGGAGCTTCTGGCATTGGTGTCATTGTCATTTGTGCCAAACTTCCCAGGGTGGTTGAAGGGAGCAACCAAGTATAAGTTTTTGAAAACGCAACATGTCAAGCTGCCCTTTTGTTCACTTCACTTTCTTTTCTTTTTTTCTTTTTTTTGGAACTGGGTATTGAACTCAGGAGCACTCGGCCTCTGAGCCACATCCCCAGCCCTATTTTTTGTATTTTATTTAGAGACAGGGTCTCACTGAGTTGCTTAGGGCCTCGCTAAATTGCTGAGGCTGGCTTTGAACTCGCGATCCTCCTGTCTCAGCCTCCCAAGTCACTGGGATTACAGGCGTGTGCCACCGTGCCTGGCTATCTTTTGTTCACATTCACTGTGAGAGCACAAAGTAACAAAAGATGTTTTTAGATGAAGTGATACAGGTTTTTAAAAAGCAACTGTTTATAGATCCTGGGGCTTGTTATTTATCTGAGAAATGACCAATATTACCTAGGACCTTAGCTGTTGTAACTCCAGCCCCAAGGAGGTTTGAGGGTAGAGCCTTTCCCCATCCCCCAGATGTGTGGCAGCAGCTTTTGTCATCTCCCTGGACACAGTGTCCATTGCCAAGTCACCCTGTATCCTGACGCCACAAAACCCCTGTCTTTGGGTGTGGAGAGGACCACCCCATCCTTGGGCCCCAACCCCTACCCTGACCGCTGATCACTTTCTAGTCCCTGTGGCTCAGTGTTTTGCCTTGTCTCCTCCCCCAGGAGCTGCTGGAGCATGGAGTGTGTGAGGAGGTGGAGAGAGTTCGTTGCTCAGAGAGGTACCAGACCATGAAGGTGCGCAAGTGGGGCTGAGAACCTGGCAGGGGTGCATAGCACAGTCCAGAGCATTTATAGGGAGCCAAGCAGGGGTGACTGATCCAGCTCTGGGGTCAGAGAAGGTCTTACTGAGGAAATGGCAGCTAAGCAGACACCTGATATGCTCTGGCCACCAAGTGCAGACAGGCAGGCAGAAGCCTGTTTTGAGCATAGGGAGTTTTCTAGATCACTGAGCACCATCTGTTTTTATTGGACGGTGTTTTTTTTTTTTGAACTGGGGATTGAACCCAGGGCCACTCAGCCACTGAGCCACATCCCCAGCCCTATTTTGTATTTTATTTAGAGACAGGGTCTCACTGAGTTGCTTAGGGCCTTGCTAAGTTGCTGAGGCTGGCTTTGAACTCACGATCCTCCTGCCTCAGCCTCCTGAGTAGCTGGGATTACAGGCGTGTGCCACCACGCCCAGCTGGACTGTTTTTGATGAAATAATTTTAAGCATATTAGCACACCAATCAAGGTATAACCTTTTCTTGAGTTCCACAGGACCCAAGTTGTGTGCAGGGCTGCCACTCTGCACTGTGCTTTCTGTGATCTTGTGTGTTACTTTCTCTGTACTGGGGGCCCACCTGTATCCATGGTGCATCTTCCCCCTGTGCCTGCTCACTGCTAAGCTGGTAGGGAGGCACCTCCAACACTTCTGCATGCCTTAGTATATCTGCTCTGACATTCCAAACTTCCTGGAAGAGTCTGAGTGCCTGACCCAATGGCAGATGACATGCTTGGCCAGGGTCCCTCTGAACTGGTCCATGTTCAGACCCTCCCCACTCCACCCTTTGTATGTGGGAGACTTGGGTAACAGCAGCACCTACCATCCTGCTGTTCTGGAGCCTTGAGTAAACCTAGCCAGCCTGTCTAGTACATATATCTGCTGAAACCACCCTCTCATTTATTAACTCCATATTGTTTTTGCCCTTTCTTGAGGAGAACCACAGAAATCAGTTCCAGCTGCTGTGGGTGGGAGAGGCATGGTTTTCCCACTGAACTAAGAGATACATTAGGATGACTTTTGGTTATGTTGGAAGCACAGGCTGGATCGATATTTTAGTGGAGGGGTGAGGAGGTAGCTCACCAAGGTCTTTCAGCAACTGGGCAGCAAAGCCCCCAACATACTGCCTCTTCTGGGACTGCTGCCAGGACGTGTGGTTTCACTCCTCTGTGAGAATGGGCTGGGTAGGCCAGACACTGGGTTTGAGTCCTCAACCCATGACCTTGGTCATGAGGGCAACACCCTCAGGTGCATCCTCCCACGGGAGCTTTGTTCCTGTCCCAACTGTTCCTTCCTCTGCTTAGCTGTTCACTCAGATCTTTGGGGTTGGGGTGAAGACTGCCAACCGCTGGTACCAGGACGGGCTGCGAACCCTGGATGACCTCCGAGGACAACTCCAGAGACTGACCCAGCAGCAGAAAGCAGGTGAGCCCCCAAGAGAGGACTGGCCTTGGACTTCCACAAAGCCACTTGGATCTAGAAACTTCTGCCCACTGAAGCCCTAGCACTGGCACTGGATGTACTGATTACCTGGGTGGCAGATGTGGGTGGTATGAAGGGGTCCTGGTGTCAGGTAGGTGGACTTCGTGAGGGTCTCCCTGCCTGCAGTCGGGATCTGCTGTGGCAGCACTGCCATGGCCTCTGGGACCCATGCGGTTGCCTCTGGTTAGGCTCGGACCTGAGTGAGAGACAACCTGGGTCTTGGCCCACCTATCTAGTGTGTGCCTTGTGCCGTGGGTCAGCTGAGTCCTACAGGGGTGATGCCGACAATAGCAGGAAGAACATGAACCTCAGAGTTTGTTGGTCCTGGGATTTGAGTCCTGCCCACCGTTTTCCAGGTAGGTCACCATGGTCCCAAGACTAAACTCTTGGAATCTTAGTTACCATTTCTGTGAAATGGGAGGTATGATAACGTGGAATTCCATAAACTTCTCTGTGATGCAGCAGGTGGTAGGTTTGAGCAGGCACTCATTCTTCCTGTGTGTCCTGCCTGGTTGCTGCTGCCATGCTCTCTGGACCTAGCCTGGTTGAGGGCTTTGCTGAAGGCACCATAACCAGCAGTATGACCATTCCCTACCTCTTTGCCCATCCTGCTGGGGCTGCTGCATAGTTCAGGTGACAGGCAGAGAAACCTACGGGCACCTGTTCTCAGGACAAAGGTAGATAATATGACCATCCATGTTTACTAAGAGCTTGCTCTGTTTTGGATGCTATTGTTCTTTACACTTAAATCTTTCCTTGACTACATGTGGAAGGTACAGTGATATCCCCTTGAAGGTGAGGAGGCAGAAGCAGGCTAAAAGATGGGTTCCTGTTGGTAGAATTATCTTCTTCACATCTTTTTTGCCACCTTTTGGTTGCATTTTATTTATGGGAAAACTGAAGCCTTAAAAGGGATATCTGCAGCCTGCTTGTGTCAACATCAGTATCCTTATATTGGGTTCTACAAGTTTTGTAAGATGTTATCTTTGAGGGGAGCTGGGCAAAGGGCACAGAGCATCTCTTATTCCCATCAACTGCATATGAATCTACAATTGTCTTGAGATTAAAATTTAATATATATTTTTTAAATTTTTTTGTTGTGGATGGATATAATTATTTATTTTTATGTGGTGCTGAGGATCGAACCCAGTGCCTCACATGTGCTAGGCAAGCGTTCTGCCACTGAGCTACAACTCCAGCCCAAAATTTAATATTTAAAGGGGGAGAGAATCATGCTTCTGTTGGGATCACTCTGCTCCTACCATAGCCTCTCCCTCCTCAGAGGCTTTTCCCCATCTCACAGCCACAGGGCTGGGTGACTGCCTGATACTGTTTTGTGAGGCTCTGTGAGGAATGTAGGCTGAGAGAGTCAGGAGGACTCTGCTGCCCATAGGGCTCCAGCACCACCAAGACCTAAGCACTCCAGTTGGACGGCCTGATGCTGAGGCTCTGCAGCAACTGGTGGAGGAAGTCGTGGGACAGGCTGTACCTGGGGCCACTGTCACGCTGACTGGTGGCTTTCGAAGGTAAGGGGGTTTGACATACCCTTTGGGCTCACCTCCAGGCCCCTCCCCAAAGCAAGGACCTGGCTTATGGACATTAAGGTGGCTTTCCCATTCACTGTAAGGTGCATGGCCAATAGCTGGAATGAGGGTTATGTTCTTGTCCATCTCAGGGGGAAGTTGCAGGGCCATGATGTGGACTTCCTCATTACCCACCCAGAGGAGGGCCAGGAGGAAGGGTTGCTACCTAGAGTGATGTGCCACCTGCAGAGTAAGGTGAGGGCCTCTGGTGCCTCTGCCCAAGAGTTGACTGCTGCCTGATCTTCCATTCCCCTGTACCATGGTGGTGCCTGGCCACATCTACCTCTCCCCACAGGGCCTCATCCTGTACCATCAGCACCAGGCCAGCCACTTAGGGACCCCCACTCACCTGACCCAGCGGAGCCACAATATGGATGCCTTTGAGAGGAGTTTCTGCATTTTCCGCCTGCCACAACCCCCAGGAGCTGTTCCAGGGGGTGTTCTGAAGCCCTGCTCAGCCTGGAAAGCTGTGAGGGTAGATCTGGTGGTTGCCCCCATTAGCCAGTTCCCTTTTGCTCTGCTTGGCTGGACTGGATCCCAGGTAGGTTGTGTGCTGCTGAGGCTGTCAGGGCGAGGGTGGGCCAACCATACTGAAGGCAGTTCCTCTCCCTAGCTCTTTGAGCGGGAGCTGCGCCGATACAGCCGGAAAGAGAAGGGACTATGTCTGAACAGCCATGGACTCTTTGATCCTGTGCAGGTATGTCAAGGAATTAGGATGGGAAACAGCCCCCATAGCCTGCTTCCTGGATCACAGCCTGAAATGGCCCCACATCCCTCCATTCTGGAACCTATAGTGCCTAGATCTTGGTCTTACCTCCTAGGTCCTGGCCCTCCCCAAAAGACATCCTGCTTTGGCCCTGGGTTCTGCCTCCCCATCTAGCCTGTCTCTATGGGAGCCATCCTGGCCGGGCACCCTGTGCATTGTGTGGTGGTGTCACTGGACATGGCCCCCAGCTTCTGAAACCCCTGCTTCTGTTGCAGAAGACATTTTTCCATGTGGTTTCTGAAGAAGACATCTTCAGACATCTGGGCCTCAAATACCTTCCCCCAGAGCAGAGAAATGCCTGATCCAGTCCATCTGCCTCCACTCCTCTTAGGAAATGAGAGACTGCTGGGCACTTGACTGAATATCTCCAAGCAGAAGATATGCTGCCACCCCACCCCCTCACCTCCACATGGAAGAGTCTTCACCTGAGGGAGCTTCTATGAAGTGGGGCCTTCCTCACTCTCCAGCCTTATAGTTGTGTGACCCTGGGTCAGCTTTCAACCTCCCCAGGCCTTAGGTTCTCGCCCAGGTCAGGAAATCTGAGCAGTATTTATGTCATGGAGCTGTGGCAGAGCCTGCAGTCCCAGTGCACGCAATCGGAGAGAGGTGTGGTTGCTGTTTCTTCTATAGGGTGCCCCACTCATAAGTACCCAGAAGAGAACCATGTGTCCCTGCCCTGCAGTTGAGCAATGGGGTGAAAGCTGTAGTTCTTGCTGTGAGGAGTCCTCTGTGGAGGTGATAAGAGGTATGCTGCAGGCTGGAGTGGGTGAAGGCCCATCAGGAGAACTTCCAGTACTGGAATTTTGGCACTGCAACCCCCACCCAGGCTTCCTGCTCTGCCTCTGAGGCCTGTACTCTGCATACTTCAAAACAGGTCACACCCTGCCACTTCTTGCCCATAGTCCTGTGGTAGTTCCAAACCCAAAAGTCTCCCCTGCTAGGGCTCCAGCATTTCTGCCACCCTTGCCAACTTCATCTGCACTCCCCTCTCAACACCCCACACCCTACCTACCCTCAGTTGCTTCCTATTTCACTGCTTCCTGCTGATGTGCTCAGACCCCATGTGGCTGACTCTCTCCCCTCTCTGAGGCAGAAGCACTGAAATGGGCTGGACACACAGGTGTCCTATGTGCTCCTTGATCTCCTGTATGGCCTTTGCCTTTGCCACTCTGCACCTCCTTCAGGACTTGACTCAAGGTCATCTTGTTAGTCATAGCTTCCCAGACCACTCACCACATCAAAAAGTGTTTTTAAAATTAACATGCAATAAAATGGAATCTTTTAGGATATGTTTTTATGAGCTTTAACACAAGTATAGATTCTGCTATCTCAGTACACAACAGGTCTGTCCCCCAAAACCTTGCCTTATGCCATTGCATTATGGCTACATGCTCCCTATCCCAACTCGCTTATTTTGTTCTCTGTCCCTACAGCTTTGCCTTCTTCAGAATAGCATAGAAGTGGAACCAAATCCTACCTTTTACTTGCCTCTCTCAGCATGCCTTTGAGATTCACTCAGGTTGTTGCACGTATTGGTAGTTTATTTTTCTTTATTGCCACATAATATTCCATGCCATGGGTGTTCCAGGGTTTATCCGTTCAGCTATTGAAGAATGTTTAGATTGTTTCCAGGGTTTGATGATTATGAATAGAGCTACTGTAGCCATGTGCGTATGAATTAGTGTGTAACATTTTCAATTCTCGGGTAAATACCAAGGTATAGGATATTGGGTTATATGAGAAGTATATTTATAAGAAAGAGCCAAATTGTTCAGTTCAGCTAAATTGTGCCATTTTTCAGTTTACCAGCAGTGTGAGCCACCCGTATAAGTTAAACATTTCCTAGTAGCAGTTACTGTGTATCTGTCAGCACTTGATATTTTTGGTGCTTATTTTAGCTGTTCTATAATAGGTCTGTGGCACTAACTGCCTTCCTTCTTTTCTTTCTTTTCCTTGCTTTCTGGGGATTGAAACCAGGGCCTTATGAATACTAAGCACACACTCTACCATTGAGCTATAATCCCTGCCCATTTATTATGGTGGTTTTTTTGTTTGTTTGTTTGCTTTATTTGTTTTGCAGGACTAGGGTTTGACCCCAGGGCCTTGCAAATGTTAGGCAAGCACTCTACTCTAGTTATAGATGGACAAAATACTTTCATTTATTTTTATGTGGTGCTAAGTATTGAACCCAATTGGCGGGGACCATTTCCGCCATGCTGCTTGACAAGATCCAAGCATGGGGAAGGGCTTGGCAAGGCCACCATTCCAGGAAATTGTCTCTGTCATCTCTCCTGGGAATTGGGTGTTTTCTTCTAGTTATAATACTTATAACTATGCAACTGCAAATCATATTTCCTGGAAAGCTTGTTACTAAGGATTGTTGTGATAAAAATTTAACTTCAGTGAGTCTGCAGAACTTGAGAGAGGATGAGGAATGGTTTTAAAAATACCAATATCACACATAATACAGAGTTTGAGTTCTTCAAAAAAACTACACCTGCTGGAAATTGTGGTTAATGACAAATCTTGTGGTAATTTCTCTATAGCTTGTACCTTGTTTAATTCTGCTTTATTTAATACTATAAAAGAAGAGCTGAAATACCGGGCGCGGTGGCGCACGCCTGTAATCCCAGTGACTCAGGAGGCTGAGGCAGGAGGATTGCGAGTTCAAAGCCAGCCTCAGCAACTTAGCGAGGCCCTAAGCAACTCAGTGAGACCCTGTCTCTAAATAAATACAAAATAGGGCAGGGGATGTGGCTCAGTGGTGGAGTGCCCCTGGGTTCAATTCCTGGCCCCCCAACCCCCCAAAAAAAGAGCTAAAATAAATCTGAGTAGCACTTGCTTCAGGCTGCTCCAGGGGTTCCTGTCATTCTTCCGAGCTGATACCACTTATCCTTCGGGGACCCTACAAGTTGCTAGGGCTGGCTTCCGGCACCCAATGCCTCACACATGCTATGCAAGTGCTCTACCACTGAGCTACAGCCCCAGACCCCGATCCTTTTTTATTTTGGGATAAGGTCTCACTAAGTTGCCCAGACTGCTTTGAACTTTCAGTCCTCTTACCTCTGTCTCCTTAAGTGGCTGGGATTATAGGCATGCACCACCGTGCTCAGCTGTTTTTGGTTTTAGGATGGAGGATGGAGGAGTCCTTTATTTATTTAAGTTTGCAGCTTTAGTTTTTATACTTTGATAAAGAGGTTTTCAGGAGTCAGTCTTTTCAGTGGAAAATAGAAAACATAAAAATTGGCGTCGGGCCTATGGAGTGAGGTGGATTGGTGTACTTCCCTTCCTTTCCTAGCTTATCCCACTATATTTTTTTACCCCACTGATACAGGGAATTGAACCCAGGTACCACTGAGCCACATCCCCAGCTCTTTTTTATTTTTTTTTTATTTAGAGATAGGGTCTCACTAAGATGCATAGGGCCTTGCTAAATTGCTGAGTCTGGCTTTGAACTCATGATCCTCCTATCTCAGTCTTCCAAATTGCTGGGATTACAGGCCTGCCTCAGGCATCCAACTGCTTCTTGATGGTACTCATGTGTTTCATCATTTTCTGCCTAAGCATATCTGTGAAATCAAATTCTGTCTTGCACTCCATGCCTAGATATTACTGATTCCATGTGCACATGTTCTCCATTCTTTTTCAAAAGCATGGCATTATATAGGAACTTTTGATTGTCATCTGATGATCTATATTAAGGCCCAGCCTTTTCTGCACATCAGAAAAAGGCATGGCACTCAGTGGTTCACACCTATAATCCCAGGAACTCCAGGAGACTGAGACAGGAGGATTGCAAGTTTGAGGTCTCAGATTTTTTTTAAAAGACTGGAATGTAACTCAGAGGTAGCACTCCCCTGGGTTCAATCCCCAGTCCCCCCACCAAAGAGGGGGAAAAAACATGTGGCAACCTACCAGAGTCATCTCATTGCTGCCTCTGCTTGCAATGGAAGTTTAGACTGTTGATATGAGACCTGTCTTTCTTCCTAATATAAGCATTTAATGCTTTAAATTTCCCTCTGAACACTACTTTAGCTGCATCCTACAAATCTGATGTGTTGTGGGTGTTTTGGTCGGGGAGAGGGGTACTGGGGATTGACCCCAGAAGCACTTAACCACTGAGCCATATCTCCAGTCCTTTCTATTTTTTGTTTTGTGACAGGGTTGCTTAGGGCCTTGCTAAGTTGCTGAGACTGGCTTTGAACTTGTGATTCTCCTGTCTCAGCCTTCCAAGTTACTGGGATTATAGCTATGCACTGCTGGGCTCATGGGGCATATTTTCATTTTTTATTCAACCAAAAATGTTTTCTAATTCTTCTTGAGATTTCCTCGTTGACCCATGGAATATTTAGAAGAGTGTGGTTCAGTTACCAAGTATTGGAAGGTTTTTCCCATTAATCTAATACTTACTTCCATTTTAATTTCCTTAGGGTCAGAGAACATACTCTATATATTAAATTCTTTAAAATTTGTCAAGATCTGTTATAGACCCAGGATATTATCTATATTGGTGAATGTTCATGTGTACTTTAGAAGAATGTGTATTCTGTTGTTGGGTGGAGTGTTTTATAAATGTTGAATGTTGATTAGATATCAATAGTTAGTTGACACTGTTGTTCACTTCTATATTCTTATTTATTTTCTGTCTTCTTATTCCCTTAATTACTAAGAGAGGAGAACTGAAGGTTTTGTTTTGTTTTTTAGTACTGGGAATTGAATCCAGGGGCACTTTGCACTTTACCACTGAGTTACATCCCAGTCATTTTTATTTTTTATTTTGAGACAAGATCTTGCAAAGCTGGACTTGAATTTGGGATTCTCCTGCTGCAGCCTCCTGAGTCACTTGGTATTATGGTGGGATTTTTTAAGTCACCATACCCAATTTGAAGTCTTAAACTATAATTGCAGATTCCTTTATTTCTCCTTTCAGTTATATCAGATTGCAATTCATGTACTTTGAAGCTCTGTTGTAGGATTTTCATATCTTCTTAGTATCATCATTATACAAGAACCTTTTATTCCTAAAACATTTTCTTGTTCTGAAATCTACTTTGATAGAAATGTAGTTGTTCCAGCTTTTTTTGATTAGTGTTTGAGTGATAAATTCTTTTCCTTCTAACCTACGTATGTTTTTGCCTTTTATTATTATGTGTTTTGGGGGTGGGAATTGAACCCAGGATCTTATGCATACTACACCTGTGCTCTACCACTTGGCCCTGTGGTATACTCTCAGCCTACCTTTTAATATTTTTTTTCCTTTGGTTTGGTTTTTGTTGTGTTGGGGATAGAACCTAGGGACTTGTGTATGCTAGGAAATTGCTCTGCCACAAAACTACCCCACCACACTCACCTGCTTTTTTAATAACTATACTAGTGGATGTAAAGTGCTATTTCATTGTGGTTTTGATTTATTTAATTAACAATTGTCTTAAATGATGTAATGTTGAGCATCTCTTCATGTACTTATTGGTTATTTATTCTTAGAATTGTCCTTTCGTGTCCTTTGCCCATTTTGAACTGGGTTATTTGCCTTTTATTATTGAGGTATAAGAGTTTTTTGTATTCTGAATACTAGACTTTTGTGAGATAAATTATTTGCAAATATTTTCTCCCATTCTGTGAGGTATCTTTTAACTTTCTTATGGTGTCTTTCTAAGCTCTAAACATTTTTAAATTAGCCTGTTGGTTTTGTATACCTTTGACCCAGCTACTTGGGAGGCCATAGCAGGAGGATCACTTGAGTACATGAATTGAACAGCCTGGGCAACAAAGCAAGCCTTTATCTCAAATTAAAAAACAGAAAATAAACACACAAACTGTTATATTCGATGAAGTCCAATTTGTCTATTTTGTCCTTTGGTTGCTTGTTTTCTTTTTTAATATATTTAAGAAACATTGTTATGGTCATGAATGTTTCCTCCTAAAATTTCTTCTAAGAGTTTAATAGTTTTTACTCTCACATATAAGTTATTAATCCATTTTGAATTAATTTTTATGTAGGTATGTGGTAGGGATCCAACTCCATTGTTTTGCATGTGGATATCCAGGTGTCTCAACACCATTTGTTAAAGAGATTATTCTTTCTCCATTGAATTCTCTGGCACTCTTGTCAAAAATTCTTTAACTACCATGTAAGGTTTCCCCTGCCCCCTGGGCTCTCAATTCTGTTCCATTAATCTATACGTCTGTCTGTCTTTATGTTTTTAATTTTACATTTCATACATTGCCCAATTTTTTAAAAACATATATCTGTCTCATGCCAGTAGTACACTGTCTTGATTACCATGGTTCTGCACAGAGTTTTAGAAATTGAGAAGTGTGAATCCTCTAACTTTATTCTTTTTCAAAAAATGTTTTCGCTATTCTGGGTTGCTGTATTTATTTTTTTCAATGTATTGAAAGAAGCCAACTGGGGAATAATAGAGATTCCATTGAATCTGTAGATCAATTTGAAGAGTATTACCAATTTTATTTAACAATATTGTCTTCTAATGCATAAACATGGGGCATCTTTTCATTTATTAACATCTTCAGTTTTTCAGTTTTTTCAACAATGTGTTATAGTTTTCAGAGTATTAAATTTTACGCATCTTTTATTAAATTTGTTTCTAAAAACAGGCATTGTGGCATACACCTGTATTCCCAGCTACTTGAGAGGCTGAAGTAGGAGGATAGCTTGAGCCCAGGAGTTCAAGACTAGCCTGGGCAATATAATGAGATCCCATTTCAAAAATAAAGAAATATACACACACATGCACAGACACATGCATATTACTAAGTATTGTACTCTTTTGATGATATATTAAATGGAATAGTTAATTTCATTTTCAGATTATTGACTGATTGACTTTTTGTATTCCTGCAAACTTGCTGAATTCATTAGTTCTAATAGTCCTACAGTGGATTCCTTAGAATTTCTTGTGCACAAGGTCATGCCACATGCAGAGAAAAATAATTCTACTTCTTTCTTTCCAATCTGGATGTCTTTTTGTTTTGTTTCTTGCCCAATTGCCTTGGCCAGAACCTCAGTACAAAGTTGAGTAGAAGTGGGGAGTACAGATCACCTTTTCTTGTTCCTCATCTCAGCTTTCATCATTAAGTATGATACTAGCTGTTGATTTGTAGTTGCCCTTTATTTGGTTAAAGTTCTCTTCTATTATTATTAAGGGGTGTTGGATTTTTTAAAAATGTGCTTTCTGCATATATTGAGATGATTATGATTTTTAAAATTTTTGCTGGACAAGGTATTTGTTTGATGAGTGCCATAGTCTGGGTATAGAAGGTCCCACAAAGACCCATATGTTAAAGGCTTGATCCCAGGGGGCCCTGTTGGGAGATGGTGGAACTCTCAACAGATGGAACCTAGTGGAAGGTCTTCAGGTCATTGGGTGTTTGGTTATGAATTATTTTAGTGCTGTCATTTGAAAATGTCTATTTTACCTTTATTCCTAGGAGATGTTTTTGCTAGATATAGCATTCTTGGGTGACAATTCATTTATTTCAACACTTTAAAACTGTTGTTCCACTTCTTTCTGACTTCATGGTTTCTGTTGAGAAATCCAGCCTTTTAAAGAAGCTGTTCCCCTACAGAAAATTCATCATTGTTCTCTGTCTGATTTTAGGATTTTTCTTGTTTAGTTTTTATAGTTTCATTATGACATATCTGGGCTTGGATTTTTATGTTATTATTGCTAATTTGTCCTGTTTATGGTTAACTAAGATGCTGTTGCTGTATACCCTCAGCCCTTTTTTCATTGAGCTTTTTTAAAAATTATTTTATTTATTCTTATTATTTTTAATGTGGTGCTGAGGCTTGAACCCAGTGCCTCACACATGCTAAGCAAATGCTCTACCACTAAGCCACAACCCCAGCCCCTTCATTGAACTTCTTGATATGAAGTTTATATCTTTTTCAAACTATTATCAAGTTTATTGACTATCCATGTCATTTCCATTCTGATATTGAGCCTGTCCTATAGATTTTAAGTTTTGGTTATTTGTATTTTTCAGCTCAAAAACTTCCATTTTTCTTCCTTTTCTTAGCTTGTTTCTTACCTAACAATTTCTCTTTCCATTCATTTTAAGAATGTTTACCAATACTTTTTTTTTTTGGCAGTTTTGGCAAAAACTCTTATCATTGAGCTACATTCCATCCCCAGGTATTTTAAATTTAAAAAATTTTGAGACAGTGTCTTGCTAAGTTACCTGGACTGGTCTTAAATTTGCAGTCTACCTGCCTCACCTCCTGGGTTGCTGGAATTAAAGGTATACACCACCAGACCCAGCTAGAATGTTAACCAATGCTTTCTGAAGACTGGTTTAAAATAGTGCTTTATGTGACAGTTCAGACAATTGACTCCCCTCACTGTGAACATCCTTGTGCCATGGTGCGATTTCCCTGATTTTGATATGCTGGGCAGCTTTGGAGTATATCCTGCGTATTTTGAATATTATGTTGAGACCAGAAACCTTGTTGATATCTTAAGCAGAATTTTGGTTGTTTAAAGTTTAACTCTAAAAAAAAAAAAAAAAAGAGCCGGGCGTGGTGGCGCAGGCCTGTAATCCAAGCGATTTGGGAGGCTGAGTCAGGAGGATCGCGAGTTCAAAGCCAGCCTCAGCAATTTAGCGAGGCCCTTAGCAACTCAGTGAGACCCTGTATCTAAATAAAACCCAAAATAGGGCTGGGGATGTGGCTCAGTGGCCGAGTGTCCCTGAGTTCAATCCCTGGTTCCAAAAAATAAAAAATAAAAAAAAATAAAGTTTAACTCTAGTTAAACTAGAGTTTTCTCAACTAGCCAGATTAGGCCTGTGTCTGCACTAGTCAGGCCGGGGTCTATGGCACGCGTCTAGGATCTGACCCCACATGCACAGCTGGGCAATAAGCCTATGAGCTCACCTAGACTTACTCAATCATCCAATCTCTCCCCTCCCCTAGCTCTCTGTGATACTTTCCAGCTCCTCAGGGCCTCCCTTCCAAGGTCTCCAGCCAGAAATGTAGAGCTTTTGCCTACCAGCCTGCTGCATGATTCCTTCACTGCACCCAGGGCAGGAGCAGAGGGTGCAGCAGAGTTGCCCCGTGCTCTGGGAGCCATGGCTTCCCTCTCAGGGTTCAGGTACCTGCTTGGTGGGTACAGCCCTCATGTACCATCACTGCCACCTCATAAAGAAGAAAGAGAAAAATGGAAATTCTCCAGGCTCTCTAACCTGTAGGGCTTCTTTTCCTGCTCCCTAGACAGGTTCTCCAGGGACCTTTTTTTTTTTTGGTACTGGGGATTGAACTCAGGGGCACTTGGCCACTGAGCCACATCCCCAGCCCTATTTTGTGTTTTATTTAGAGACAGGGTCTCACTGAGTTGCTTAGAGCCTCGCTAAGTTGCTGAGGCTGGCTTTGAACTCGCAATCTTCCTGCCTCAGCCTCCCAAGTGCTGGGATTACAGGCGTGCGCCACCACGCCCGGCTTCCAGGGACCTTTCTGTCCATGTCCAGGTTTCAAACTGCCTTCTTATCTGGGCTGGGAAATATTAGAAGAAAAAAGTGGTTACCTGTTCTTATGAACTTTTGAGTGTGGTCTTTCTCATCTGCCTGCCTCCACAGCTGATGGTCATGGTCAGTAGGAGAGATGGATCACCCAACCTTCCAGGACTGTCTGGACTCCACCCGCATCTCTCTAGTCCGGCAGTTCTCCCACCCCTTCTGCTTCCAGATACCTGCAAGTGACTTTAAATATGATTATGTTTCAAATTCTCTAATGATTCTGTGTTGGGACCCAAACCACTCTGTCATGTGCCCCTCTTTGCTGTCCCCACCTATTTAATGCTTTGTAGGGCTTTTGTTTTTGCTGGTTTCTCAGCCTGGTGTGCCCTGCTCATAGGGCTCATTATAGCTGAGTCCTTAGTGTTATGCTATTTCTACCCAAATATCATCTCAGAAAGGTTGTTGCTTCCTCATGTCTCCCCAACAAAGTAGCTGCCCACCCCCTCTTATTTCTCCCCATTGTATCAAACTCCTTCCCAGCACCCCATACTGTCTACCATAAGCTTATCTAACCCTGGTGTCATCCCTCCTGATTGGGCCTCCAGGCATGTTTACTTGGGCCAGTTGAGTCAATTCCTGGTGTGGTCAAGGGACAAAAAGACCATGACATCAGGAGACATGGCTTCAGTCAGGGTAGATATGGAGCAGTGAGACCTGCATGTGACACTGCTGGGAGGTGTGGGTTCCACCTGCCATCCTTGGGGAGTGTCCCTAGCCTGTAGGAAGTTCTCCCAACTCTGCTGTTAGGTTTCTTGGGCCAGCTTTACAGTGCAAAGACTGTCCCAAGGGATGGAAGGAGGTGTGTGGAGGGTTTCCTGCACATACAGGTTGTCTCCCATTCACCTTTTCCTGTCACCAGAGGCATGGCAGGATACAGGTGAGGCCATTGTTCTCCACATGTGGTTCATGTCCCCCCAAACTTGAATGCAGAAGTCCTCAGCCTTGACTCAGTACCATGCTGCCTCTTGCCTGCCTGACCCTATTCCTGGGTGTCCCTGTTGAGTACAAATCCAATGATGAATACTCATGACTCACTTGTATTCCTAGAAGGTGGAGGGCTCATTGGGTGGCATGAATTCTGTTTTCTTTTCCAAGGTTGTTTCTTCTGGGTGGGGTGGGTCTGGCTTGGGTGAAGGCTTTAGTTGAAGACAAGGCCTCAACAAGGAACCCCAGAGGAAGAAAGTGAACCCCTACTCCTCCTGGTTGTTCTGGCAACTGATGCAGCTGCCTGGTGCTATCTTCTGCAAGGACAGACCTTTCTCCCCTAAAGCCATGGCCCTGTAACTGTTCCCTAGCTTTGCCACAGCGACCTTTCCTCTGTGTTCATTAACCCCACCCCACTGAAGCCTGGCTACCAGTCAGATTCTTGCAGGGATTATTGTGCAGGGCTGGAAAAGAGGCAGGGCCAGTCAGGGAGACCTCTTGAGGAAGGTCCCCAATCACATATAACTAACCAGGTTGAGGTACCTACAACACAAGCAGTGAAGACAATACACACAGGCACACAAGAAATAGATTTGTGCACACAACAATGTGCTGCACACACTTGATACAGACGTGCACTTGCCATGTACACTTAAGCAGACTTACCTACCTGCAAGAGTGACACGTACACACCCCTGGGCTCTCCTTGACACTGGGCCAATTTCTTCTTGAGACACAGATTTGTCTCATTTAGTTAAGAGTGACCAGGAGAGGGGCTAGGGATGTACTCTGTAGCGCACTTGCCTAGCATACACAAGGCCTTGGACTTATTCCCCAGCACCACAGTGACCCACAGAGGGGCTAGGAAGTTTTTTATGCCTCTGCCTGAACAGGGAGAGACTGACAGGGCTGCAGAGTTCCCGACCTCAAGGATTCTCCCCCTGGAAAGCCCTTGTCCTGCCAGCCCCCACTCGCCCCAGGCCTGACTTCTGCCCTTCACCCTGGCCCTGCTCAGCAGCCCCACCCAACCTGGGCCCTAGGCTGGTTATAGACCTGTCAGCAGAGCCCAGTCAGGGACTGGTGGTTATGTGAGGCTATTTTTAAGTCCAGCTCTGGCTGGCACCCCCACCCCCAGCCACTCTGCCACTACTGGCCACCTGCTGCTGCCTGTCCCGCTTGGAATGCTGATTGGCAGTTGGCTGGAGTGGGGGTTGGGGACAGACTGTTATAAAACTGAGGGTGCTAGGCAGGCAGCTGTCCCCATCTGGAGCCGCCCTTGCCTCCCTGCCATCATGGCCACCCACCGCCTAGTGATGGTCCGTCACGGTGAGAGCACATGGAACCAGGAGAACCGTTTCTGTGGCTGGTTTGATGCAGAGCTGAGTGAAAAAGGGAGGGAGGAGGCCAAGAATGGGGCCAAAGCTATCAAGGACGCCAACATGGAGTTCGACATCTGCTACACATCAGTGCTGAAGCGGGCCATCCGCACCCTCTGGACCATCCTGGATGGCACAGACCAGATGTGGGTGCCTGTGGTGCGTACCTGGCGCCTCAATGAGCGGCACTATGGGGGCCTCACAGGCCTCAACAAGGCAGAGACGGCTGCCAAGCACGGGGAGGAGCAGGTGAAAATCTGGAGGCGCTCCTTTGACACCCCGCCGCCCCCTATGGATGAGAAGCACCCCTACTACAACGCCATCAGCAAGGTGGGCTGCTGGGAAGGTCCCTGAACGTCTGAGGTTGGGAACCTGGGATGGGAACCAGCTGCCCAGGGAGGGAACAGCAGTGTCCCTGTTCCTCTCCCCAGGAACGTCGGTATGCAGGCCTGAAACATGGGGAGCTGCCCACCTGTGAGAGTCTCAAGGACACCATTGCCCGGGCCTTACCCTTCTGGAATGAGGAGATTGCCCCCCAGATCAAGGCTGGCAAGAGAGTGCTCATTGCAGCCCATGGGAACAGCCTGCGGGGTATTGTCAAGCACCTGGAAGGTGAGGCTCACCCTCAGGAGGGGTGTGGGCAGAGATGGGTAGGGGTAACAGTGCCTTTCCTTTTGGCAGTTGAGCAGATGTGGGGTTTCAATCAGTGCACTGAATCTGGAGGGTTGAGAAAACATTTTAAAAAGTTCTGTAACGTATTTCATTTCTGTGTTCTGGGCCACTATGGGAACATGCTTCCTTCTGAAAGTTGTGGGTTTCATGAACACAGCACCCACTGGGCAGCCTGCTTGGGGAGGTGGCACCCCCACCACAGGAGCTGAACAGAGATGAGATAGGCTTGAGGGTGGCATGTTGCATAGGATGCCCAGCTAAGAAAAGGCCCAGGACTCAGGCACTTGGCTCCAAATCATTGCAGGGGAGCTCATGAGGCTCATTGTCTCAATGTATGCAAGGGCTCTGCTTTCTTGGGTTCTCCTTCCCAAGAGAACAGTGAAATTTGGTGCAGAGCTATTGAGCACTGTCTCCAGGCCTCTACTATGGTTCCCAGTGAATAATAACCTCTACTATGGTTGGGCACCATGGCATATGCCACTTGGGAGGCTGAGGCAGGAGGACTCCCAAGTTTGAGAACAGTCTCAGCAACTTGACAATTCCCTAAGCAACTTAGTAAAACTTTCTCAAATAAATAAATAAATAAATAATAAGGGCTGGGGATGTGGATCAATGGTTAAGCACCCTTGGGTTCAGTCTCTGGTCCCTCTACCCACCCCCCCAAAAAGATCAAGGAATGTTGACAAATGGGCCTGGAGAGCTACACAGGCAAGGGGAAGTTCCCAAGTGATGGTCTCTTCTACTAGTTCTAAGGTTGTCAAGACAGTCGAAATTACCCTCTGAATGACCTTCAGGCTTGATGGAGATCATAGCAAAGGAATGGGGTGTATCCCAGATCTCCGGCTCCTAGGGGCTGATAGGTGGACCCCTTACACCTAGCATTTGAATCCAGGAGGGAGTGACATCTTTCTGGGGGCTCCACAGCCCTATATGCCTCAACAGGCTCTAAAGGGAAAAGGCACCATGGTGTGAAAAGGCACCAGGGGGTGGTGGGGCAGGGTGTTCCCAACTTCCCAGAGAACATTCTCTAGTTCTTCTACATGGTGGGGGTGGGGTGATGCCAGTGCCAAAGACTGAATTGCTACTGGTGGTGGGGCCTGCAGGAGCAGGCAGGGCCCGGTTTCCAGTCATTCCTCTGCTCAGAATTTAGAACCTAGAAACCAAATGGTTAATATCCTTCTGACCTTCAAATTCAGTCTGGCCAGTTCATATAGGGCTGAGGAAACTGTGGATGGCACCACCACAGGTCACAGCTGCTCATGGAGGATGAAGTTTGTCTTGCCACTGGGCTATTTCTGTAGGCTGCTCAGTCTAGCTTAGTTCTGCCTTGACCTTTAGGTACATTTTTGTGGCCTTGCTCTCAGGGCTGAGAGGACTAGTGCCAAGTAGCCCAGCTCTGTGGCCCAGAAAGGCCAGGAGGTCTGTTGTATGGAAAGGCTGTGGACAGAGAAGCTAAGGATGTTATTCTTCTGGTCCAGGGATGTCAGACCAGGCCATTATGGATCTGAACCTACCCACGGGGATCCCTATCGTTTATGAGCTGGACCAGGCATTGAAGCCCACCAAGCCGATGCGGTTCCTGGGAGATGAGGAGACAGTGCGGAAGGCCATGGAAGCTGTGGCTGCACAGGGCAAGGCCAAGTGAGGGTGGGTATGGCAATAAAGACAACTCTGCATACTGCCTTGAGTTCAGCATGGCCAGGCATGGCAGGGTCATGCCTGCCCAGCTTACCCCATGAGCTGTGGTGACCAGTACAGCTATCCCTAGAGCCCACATCACCTGGGGGCAAGAGTCTAGTGCCCAGGCCTGGCTATCAGGGGCTTAACTAGGGTTGTGACTACCCGTATGCCAAAGAAACCCTCAAGTTTTAAACCCACTTGGTAACCATGTTCTTAAATTAGGGTGCTTTAGGGAGAAGAGCCCATGTGACCCAGCCCTCCCCAAGGGAAGCAAGGCCAGCAGGCAGGAAAATATTTCTTGGCTAGCCTCCTTTAGAGAATGAGTGGTTCTCTGCTATCCCTAAGCCCCACCTCCTGGTGAGCACAGACAAGCCTGTGGGGCTTCACAGCTTACCACAGGCCAGACTCATGAGGCTTCATGGCCTGTTATCTTTTTTTTTTTGGTACTGGGGATTGAACCCAGGGGCATTCCACCACTGAGCCACATCCCCAGCCCTATTTTGTATTTTATTTAGAGACAGGGTCTCACTGAGTTGCTTAGGGCCTCACTAAGTTGCTGAGGCTGGCTTTGAACTCACAATCCTCCTGCCTCAGCCTCCCAAGTGCTGGGATTACAGGCGTGCACCACCGTGCCCCACCGTACCCGGTGGCCTGTTATCTTTATAGTAGAAAGGGAGGAGGCCTAAGGGACAGGCAGGATTGGCAATGGGGAACATCAGGCTTGACAACTGCTTTCCTCATGGCAGCCTTCGTCCTAGGCTGCCAGCAGGTGAGGCTGGGAATCAAGCAAGTCCACCTGGCACCTCCCAGGCACAAGAGGGACCTTATTGCCCAGATACTGAAAGGGAGCCAGGTGCCTCTCTCCGCCATGTGTGCTGTGCCAATCGGCAGAAACTCCTTAAGGTAGGGAGCTGCACAGCCTTGGCCTCTCCCAGAGGAACTGTAATGCAGGAAGGCTTCAACATTAGTCACATGCTAACATTTATGCCTCTTGTAGGTGGCTAATTGGCCACTGAGATCTGAGGACAGGAGAGTGCATACACTCATGCATTCTCACTCACACACAAAACACATCCACCCCAGACACAAAGCAGATGCGGACCCCCAGGTTGGGGTTTGTTTCCACATAGGAGTGGTAAGCCACAGCAGATCAGACCAGAGCTGGAAGCCTGGGACCAAACTGCAATTCTTGGATTTGTTCTTCAGACACACAGACAGGTTGGGATAGAAAATAGACAGCAAGGAGGACACATCATGTCTTTGATTTTTCACATACCCAGAGATGGGAGTTTGGTCATCCCATCCCCACTTCCCATGGCCCAAACTCAGGGACACAAATGGAGTGGGGCCAGGCAGGCTCCAGAAAGACAATAACTCCCTGCAGTCAAACTCATCATGGTCCACTCTGACTTTGGTCATAGACTGCTAAAAGCAATTCTATAAATTCACTGTTCCCAAAGGTCATTCTAAATAGTTGTAGCCACCACCCTTTAGAAGCCAGATAGAAAGAAAAGGCAAATGCAGAAGGCTGCCTCCAGATGCCCCTGCTCAGAGACCCGACTTGGCAGTACCTACTCTCCTCAGACAGAGATTACCTGGGGGCTTACTACAGGTGGGGCTTAACTCAGTATCTCACAGAGGTGAAGGGCCAGACTGATGGGAGGATCTGGGAGGCTAATAGGAAGTGTGTTTGTGAACCACTGGGTTATTGCTGCATCTGGGGTGACAGAGGCTGAACCACCCAAGCCAGAGGGAGCCCTGAGGCCTTATCTTCATGGTGGTTCCATTCTTGGAAATGCCAAACACTGACTCTTGCATCTCCTCTTTTGACAATAAGGAAGCCACATCTGGATGGGGAAGGGAAAGATGGGCCTCAGCCTCACTCAATGAGCTCCACGTAGTTGGCAGGGAACATGCCAAAGTGGCCATCGGGCCCATAGCCACGCCACCAGCCTTCGTCGATCACTTCGATGCCAGTAATGAGGTTCTCAGGATCAAAGGAGATCTCCGTGTCATCCGCTGCAGGAAGGTTAAGCCCAGGTGCTGCATCAGGGGCCCTGCTCACAGGCCCCCAACCCATGTCTGCCCCACTCCCTCATGCACTAGAGTTCAGGGCTGATCTGCTTTCTCCTTGGTCAATCCCACTGCCATTCAGCCTGCATGAAGCCCAACATTACCCGGGAACATCTCCCTACAGAGCACTTCAGCAAAAGGCTGTTCCCCAAAGACCCTCAGCCCTTTCTCAGGGTCTCCTCTGGGAAGTCAGAGTGCAGTTCTGGTTCATTTTTCTGGTGAGACCTGGAGGCTCTACAAGATGGAAACTGGGGTTCCTATGAATGAATGGTAAATAGCTGGCTAGAGTGTGTGGGGAGACCCAGGCTGTCCAGAACAGAACTTCTAGTGCCATGGTCATCACCATTCCATTGGGGTTTCCATCCTCAAACTTGCCTCCCACTTCCCTCCTCTTTTCCCAACACCCCTGGGGCTGTCCCCCGACAGAACCCCAGTCACTTGTTCTTATCTATCTCAACCTCAGGACCTATGATCTGTGGCAGCCAGGTAGGGCATCTTACCTGCTTGGTAGTCATACAGGGCCCGGGCACACAGCCCTTGCCCACGGAGTCCCTGGGCCTGTGTATAGTGGTCGATGTGCTCAGAGCCAGTGTCTTGCTGCTGCACCTGCCAGGAGAGAGAAAGATGACATTACCCAGACTCAGCCTTCTCACCCAGTTGGCTCAGGTCAGCTGGGGTCTGCGGAAGGATGGGCAACAGCACAAGGAGGGTGAACAGCAACATAAGGCTGGGGGACTACAACTGTCCTAACACACCTGCACCACAGTCATCTCCCCAAGGTAGAGGGGGTGAAAGACAGTGCAAATCCCTCTAGCCATAAACTTCAAGGTGCTTTCTTCACCCAGAATCAGCCTCATGGGTGCTGGCCCACATAACTTACAGCGTGTGGCTTTTCCAAAAGTTGAATGAGAATCCACAAGTGCTTCAAAACCCTTAGTGTATTACAGAAAACTCAGGCCTGTGACACCTTTGCTGCCCCACCCCACTGCAGAGAACCCACCATTGGAGGCTCCTCATAGAGGGTGTCTTGCTCTGGGGGCTCCTCATATGTGGCTTCCTCTTCTGCCTGCACCAGACTTGGAGGGATGCTGGGTGCTGGCTCCTCACAGACATCTGCATCAGAGGACACAGCAAGTTCTGACTCCTCTCCTTCATACAACCCTCCCTTCTCCACCATCATCCCCCTCCAGGGTCCCATGGGATAACAAATGCCTTGCCTGCCCTGGGCCTTGAGATGGTGGGAGTTGGCTCTCTGCCAAAGGAGGTCTCTGGTTGGGTGAGCTGTTTCTGCAGGAAGGGGCTCCTCAGCTTGCCTGCAAACCCCCACAAACAACATTCCCATCACTTTAGAACCACTCCTTGGTGCCCACACACCCACCCTGGTCTGTTAAAGCAGCCCAAAGGGGCTGGCCACAGCTAGCACAGGTGCAGAGACCCCAGATGTGTCTCATGTTCACTGTGGAGAGATGGTAGGCAGCACAGCCATATGAGTAGGAGACACCTTGACTGTAGGCTGCTCTCCTCACTTGTTCCTTGTCACTAATAACCTGTATTGTGGCCAGGCCCACCTGGCTGAGGGCTGGAGATGGAGGTGGTGGACATGGCCCTCTCCTTCTGCTTGAAAATCTCCCGTGGGTGTGCAGTCCGTTGACCAGAAAACACCTAGGGGAACACACATTGACCCGAGCAGTGACTAAGACCTAAGAGCTTCTCACCTCACTGTCCCTCACCCCAGCAAGCAGGCTCTCAAGGCTATATCAGGGGCAAGAAGCCAAGGGTCTGATGGGGCCTTTCCCAGGACTAGATTACAGTCCATGCCAAAAGTTTCTGCTCCTGGTTTTCCTCCCCACTGGCATATTTGATATGCTGAGATGTGTCTCCTGTTCACTACATGGGCCTGGGCTGAGCCCTCAATTTGAGTTAAGGGGCTCAACATGTGCATCCAAATCATAAAGTTTCCAGAACCTTTGAGAGAAAAGCCCAATACTAACCTGCTCCTCCCTGTTCTTTGAAACCACTTCTTGCTGCTGCTCACATGTCCTGCTGGGAAGGGCCAGAGAGGGGGAAGAGAGCTGAAGCTCTTCAGCAGCCCCTAATGCTGCACTCCCAATCCTCCTTCCTCTGAGGGATTAAGAGAGCACACAGGGACACCCGAGGGGCCCCCCACCATGAGGCCAGCACCCTAGCCCAGTGGGCTTACCTTGAGGGGCTGGCTTCTCTGTGCTGCTCCTGGTAGCGCTGCTCTCGGCGGGCAGCCTCCTGTAGCTCCCGCTCCCGGCGCTCCTGTTCCAGCTGCTTCTGTTCCTCCTCAGCCCGTCGCTTCTCCTCCAGCCGGCGGTTCTCCTCCTCCTTCTGCAGGGAGGGCTGTCCACTCAACCCCAAACTGCCCGCTTGGCTTCACCCCCTGCCTGGGACCAGGTCCCACAGGCATGTGGTTGAGGGAAGACACTACAGCACATCCTCACATGCCCTTGCTTATGCCTTACTTTACCTATAAATGGTCAGGTAGAACACTCACTACACATGTGTGCAGCATGCTCATCAGTATGCCTGCCCCTACGCCATGGCTCTTACCTCAGCTTTGGCCCAGAAGCTGTCTTTTCCAACTCTCTTGATCTCAGATATGGCATTGGTCTTCTGGTACACAGAACCCTGTGGGGGACAGCAAATGCTAGAGACCCGGTCCTGTGTGGATGGTTAGGCCCCCAGTAGAGGTACGGCGTAGGGTGGATAGGTTTTACAAGAGCAGGTGAGTACTACTAGGATTGGACTCAGTGGAGACAAGGGAGCCTGACCCACCACCCTCAAGGAGATGAACACCAAGTGCCCAGAAAGAGGCCCAGGAAACTGCCCCAGCAGGGATGCTGAATCCCAAAAACACTAGAGGGGTCTCTGGTGGCACCTAGCCGTTGTGCATGGGGGCCAAGGCAGGAAAGGTACTATTGGCAGACTCCTGGGGATCAGGCAGTTCTGAGGCAGGTCTCTGGACAGGGCTAGCACAACACTGTCCACAAGAATTACCGCAGAACCCAACTGCACATCTGAAGCTGCAATTCCTGACTGTTAAGTCTACCCAGTTTAAGGACCACAAGTCTACAGATGTCTCTCCATAACTTGGGGGTGGATAGGGTTCTGCTCTAATGCCACCTAAGGTTTTTCCACAATGGTTCTTGCCAGGGACTACCTAGATCTTGCTGGCACTGTGACCCTGGGGATGGTTGGACCATTATAGCTGTGCATTCCCAAAGAGCCTCCAGCCTGATCATACATAGCTGGCTCCAGACAAAGGCTTTGGAATAGTTAGGCCAATTACCATCTATGGTAACCATACCATCTATCTATGGAAGCCAGCCATGAGGGGTTCAAGTACACAGACTCTGGGAACCATGCAGACTCCTGGCCTCCATCCTCAATCCTCTGCAATGAGAGGCTGGTGATGGGCAGGCAGGACTCACCACTGGGGCCTGGGGTCCTGCATCCTGGAAGCGGCTGCTTTCCCTGTGGAAGCTGTAGTTGGCACCAGAGGCCTTGGCCACTTTCTGCATGATGCACTCAGGCTCCACATCCTCCTCTGCTCGTGCATTGATGGTCACATGGGCCCCCTGTGGCAGAAGCAGCCTTTAAAAGACAAACTTTGCAAGCACAGGAGAGGATGAAAACTCCTGTCTGTTCACATAGCAGAGGCCACGACTGCCCACAGGAGATCACAAGGCATCTGTCTGACTGCTGGGAACTGAGGCCCTGGTTCCCTGTGTTGTACAGTCCCTGTTGCAGCTCAGGAGATGCCCAGTTAGTCACCAAGTTCTTTCTGAAAAGCAAACCCATGACCTCATTCTCTGTTATTATAGACCCAATAGATTTTTTTTTTTTTTTTTTTTTTTTTGAGTATGGGAAATTGAACCCAGGGGCACTTAACCATTGAGCCACATGCCCAGGTCTTTTAATTTTGAGACAGGATCTTGCTAAGTTGCTTTGGGCCTCACTGCTAAGTTGCTGAGGCTGGCCTCGAACTTGTGATCCTCCTGCCTCAGCCTCCTGAGTTGCTGGGATTACAGGCATGCACCTCTGTGCCTGGCTACACCCAATGAACTTGGAAGTCTTTTTCATCTACTAGATGGAAACACTGAGGCATATGAGAAAATGTGTTTGCAGAACTGGGAATCAAAGGAGTCTCCTTGCTAGTTATCAAGGAAGTGCAAAGAATCACCTAACAAGTGAACAACAAATACTTTCAACATAATTGCTTTTGAAATTGAAAAAAGGTTCTACCATAGAATAACTGATGTGAATGCTTGCAGAAATGGACTGAAAAGGAATACCTCAAAATGATATGTTAGGGTGGTGAGTACAAGCATCCTTTTCCTTTCTCCAAATCCTGACAATGCTGCTAAACTATTTAGAGTGCTTGTGAACAAAAAAGAACCCACAGCCAGTCTTGCCCATTGGATCAGCTCCAGCATAATCCTTAATCCTGCTCTGCTACGACCAACCTTTGGGTGTTCTGGTCACATCTCACATCTCTGCCTCCTGTGTACCTGCTGACCCAGAGGGGAGCAGACTTTGCTCATGCCCTGAGGGCCAAACAGAGCATCAGTCACTAGTGTGCTCCTGATTCCAGCTCCAACTCCAGTTCAGTTACACCCAGGAACCTGGGATGTTTGATCCTGTGAGGCCCCTCATGGGGCGGCAGGACTGGTTTAGCCCTCACCTTCAAGAAGTTGGCCATGGTGCTGACGTGGTTGGCGCATGCTCCCTTCCGCACATCATTCACACCCTCGCCTGTCTGCAACACAAGCACACCCAGCATGACCCAGGCCTCCACCCAAAGCCATTTCCCTTCCCACAAGTTCCCAGGGGCCCAGCAGCTTCCCTATCTCCCCAAAGAGAATGCCCTCAAAGAAGACATCATTCTCCCAACTGAGTCACATAAATGAGTTTAGTTCTCAACCTCCAAGTGTTTCAGGGAACTGTTCTCCGGGCAGGACAGCTACTGGCTTCCATTCTGGGGTTGTTGCCTGAACTTTTTTTTTGATACCAGGGATGAAACCTAGAAGCCCTTAACCACTGAGCCACATCCCCAATCCTTTTTATATTTTATTTAAAGACAGAGTCTCATTAAGTTGCTTAGGGCCTAAGTTGCTGAGGCTATCTTTGAACTTGTGATCTTCCTACCTCAGCTTCCTGAGTCACTGGGATTATGGCATGTACCACTGCACCTGGCTCCTGAGCTTTCTTGATCCCCAGTGCTCTGCTGGAGCCCCTGTCCCTGTACTCTCAGGCTCCTGCACACTCCCTTGGGATTTCTGCTTCACCAAAATGACTACCTGAAGGAAATGGCACAGGAATTTCTTGTGATGACTATTTTTACTTTACTTTGCAGGACTAACTCTGGGCTTGGAGGATGAATTCCTTGTGTAGCAAGGCCAGTTATTTTATTTATTTATTTTGCTGTACTGGGTATTGAACCCAGGGCCTCACACATGCTAGGTATGGGCTCTACCCTGTTCTTTTTACGTTTTTGTTTTGAGACAGGGTTTCACTAAGTTGTTAAGGCTAGCCTCGAATTTGTGATCCTTCTGACAAGGACAGTTATTCTTTGGACTACAATGAATTAATTGACTATTCTGCTCTTTCACCAGCTTTAAACCATTCTGTTTATTTAATAAATCATGCCAGTAAAATACCCTGTTCCCGAAAAAGTCAAAACATGAAAGAAGTCAAGGGACTTTCCCCAGTCACACTAGATGAGATAAGTCCACGTACCCAGTTGATGAGGACAAACTTGGGCAGGCCAGAGTTGGGGTCCTTCACCCTGCAGAAGGCATACATCACCTTCCCACTGTTGAGTTCCTCCACCAGCTCCTCCAGACCACCCTCTGCAGAGTCACAGGGAGGGTCAGAGGTGGCCAGTGCCCCTGCCCACCCCAGTGCCTGCTTCATCAGTAAAGAAACCCAAGCCACTCTTCACCAAGGCTTCTCACCCCAACCATCTCAGAATCATCTGTAGAAGCCGTATTTAAAATCGGATTCCTGGGGTTAGGGGTGTAGCAGAGTGATAGAGCATTTCTGGCATGTTTAAGGGCCGGGGTCCAATCCACAATGCCATAATAAAATAAAAATAAAATAAAATCAGATTCCTGAGCTTCACCTTCCACGAGGCTGATTTAGCATAGCTGGTAAGACCCAGGAGACTGCATTTTCTTTTGCAACAGGGATTGAACCCAGGTATGCTTATCCTCAGAGCCATATCCTCAGTCCTTTTTTCTTTAGAGACAGGGTCTTGCTAAATTGCTTAAGGATTTATTAAGTTGCTGAGGCTGGCTTTGAACTAGTGATCCTCCTGCCTCAGCCTCCCGAGTTGTTGGACTACAGGCGTGCACCACCACAACTGGCTAGGAGACTGTATTTTCTGACAAGCACCTTAAGTGATTTTTTTTTTCTCTCCCCACATTAGTTTAAAAACCACTCTTCTAAACTCAAAGATAACTTTGGAAACAAAAAGTAAATATTTCCACCTCAGACCAGCCATCAGACTTCCAAGTGAAGGACCTCTACGTCAATTTTACTGTTGCCTGGACTCCACAAAGGGCCCCAGGATAGTGGAGCTACTAAGTCAACCCTGCTGGGAACCACATGTTCACTCAGGCATCAGGGCCACCCAAAGGGTCAGATCTCTTGTAATATCTCACAACTGAAAAACTGACTTGGCCCTCAGAGTCTCAGATGGTGGGGGTAAGAAGGGCTGCATAAGGCATTCTCCATGGCACTGACCCTCAAACCCCAAACTTCCCAAGCTGAAAGGAGGAACTGGGTCAGGTATTTCAGCTACAGGGCTCCACAGAACCTGGGGCAGTCAATGCTGCATTGCTAGCATAGTCCTGCTTGGTGTCACTGGCAGCAGCAGCAGGACACTCAGATTGCTGATCCCTGCAACTCTCAGGCACCTACCATGTCATGTGAGATGCCCATTCAGTGGCACTCATTCTGGAAAGAGGATGCATCAGTGAGAACAGCTTGTAGGAGTAAGGGCTTTCTATCAACAATTGTCACTAAAACTGTACTTGTTCCACCAAGCAGAGATCATGTTCCAGGCACTCACTGAACAACAAAGCCATGTTCTGCTCAGGACTGGGAGTGGGAGGAGGTCAGGTGAACCTCAGAGTATAGGCATGCTGGCCTTGAGCATGGGGAGGGATTAGAGTATCAGCTGGAGTTCATACCCCATCATCTCTAGCTCAGCCTATTTGCCAGTTTCTGCCCAGTGGTGGCCACGAGCCAGTTCTTTCTGCAGAAACTACCCCCACTGAGGTCCCCATCATCACCTGCAGTGACATTGCCTCTCCCCAGTACAGCTGGGTCCCTGTGTGCTCTTGCCCCTGGTAAGGGCAAAGAAGAGGCAAAGGAGACAATCTGGGCCTTCTTTACCTGTACCAGCTGGCATCCACCCAGCTGAAGGCCCTGGACACAGAATGCCCATGAACTGGAGAGGGCTGGCTACGTTCACTTAGCTCCTCCAGAGAGAGCAGCATTGCCCTGCATCCAGGGATAAAATGTTGAGGAAGAATGTTTTCACTCACAAATGTCTGAAACCCAAAGCTTACCAGAACTGTCCAGTAAGGGTTGAGGCCCATGCTGCCCAGAGCGCTGATATAGCTCTGGCCCCCTAGACCTGCCTTGTGCTGGTCCATAACCTAATCAGGGGGTCAAAGAATCCCCCAATGGAGCTAATGTGGGGGCAGTTCTGCAGAAAGCAGGTGTCCCACTCCCACCCTCAGTAAGGGGAGATGTCACTGCAGTGAAAACCTGTGTGCCCAAGTCTCCTTCCTCCTGCTGTAATGACTGAAATGCCAGCGATAGACCAGTGACAGTAAAATCCTTCTCCCCTTTGTGCATCTTATTCTCCTGCCTCCTGGTATTTAGAGCCCATTTGAGGGATACTTACCCCCTGTGCCAGCCACACGAATGTCATTGCTGTTGCCCTCGTAGGTAAACAGAGCCCTGAAACAAAACATGAGTGGGCTCAGTGGTCAGCACCTGAGCTCCATCTGCCTGTACCACACCTACCATGGCAGATGCAGGCTCTGCTTTGCCCTGCTCTGACTTGCCAGACAGGTTCTCAGTAGGCCACCCTAAGGCTGACTAACCATGGGGCATGCTGTGAGAAACAAAGCCATGGAGATATGAAGCTCACACCTACTTAGAGGAAAATACAAGTTGTGGAGTTTTATGATAACTTTCCACACATTCATGAGTAAAATACTCATCTGTCTACTAGGTACAAGAATTTAAAAAGACAAAAGATACCTATATATTTTTTAATCCAAAGCACCTTAAAGGAGAGGTAGGTAGGAAGTAGGTAGGTAGGAAGGAGAAAGAGATGTACCAGGCAACCTGGAGGCTGCCAACACTTGGGGTGTGTATCTGCCCTGCCTTCAGGGACGCCTGAAGGGTAGCAGGTCTACCTGGGATAGTCTCCTGGCAAACTCGGATCTTAATGGGTGTGCACAGCATCAGAACCCACAGGGGCAATGTTACATGAAGTCAGTTAAGACCAGTGATTCACCAACCGCTTACAGACAGAAACTCATGGGCAAGCTTTTTATTTAGTGGAGATTTAACTATCCATGGCTGACACTGGGCTGCCTTTCTTTCTGGTAATACTTATTATTATTATTATTATTATTATTATTATTATTATTATTATTATTTGAGGTGCTGGGGATTGAACCCAGGGCCTTGTACTTAAAAGGGAAGCACTCTACCAACTGAGCTATATCCCCAGCCCTTGATACTAATTATTAATAAGACTGAAAAAATTATGGCTTATAAACTTGTACCCCAGAGGTGGTGAGAAGACAATAAATTTTATTAAATCTGAGCCAAGAATGTTACTCAAGGAGAACACTCTTGTAGAGGTGGCCTTCAAGAGTGAAGTTTTGCTTGGGGTGCCCCACAGTACACACATAGTCATCAGCACCAACCATGCAAGAGTTTAACACCCCTGAGAGTGCTGGTGGGTATGGGGTAGAGGCAGAAAGTCAAAGACAAAAACCCCGCCAGTGTCTGTTATCTCCCCAACTTGAAAGGAAGACCAGACTGCTTCAGGGATAATAGTCTGCCAGTGCCACTGGCTGCATATGCCTGAGAAAGACAAATCAAACCCTATGTCCAGTGGACCTGGTTAGTACGGCCGAGACAGGTCACAAGGAAAGAAGCTGCTGCTTACCAAGAGAAGAAACAGAATACAGAAGGAAAGAAAACCACAGAGAAACAAGGAGAAAGATTTGGAAGGTAGTGGTTATCAGCCTGAGTTGGTGGAACTTTCTGTGAGAGAAAGAAGACCATTCATTCTTTTTTTTTTTTCGTACCAGAGATTGAACCCAGGGGTGCATAAGCACTGAGCTTCATGCCCAGACCTTTTTTAATGTTTTGAGACAAGGTTTTGCTAAATTGCTTAGAGCCTCACTAAGTTGCTGAGGGTGGCTTTGAACTTGCAATCCTCCGGCCTTCACCTCTGGAGCTGCTGGGTTTACAGGTGTGCACCACAATGCCTGGCAAGACCATTCCTCTTGATGGCCACAAGGCCTGGCTGCCAGGACAGAGACTAATACAAGCAGTGGGTAGAGAAGATGGCAGCATGTCTCTTCCAAGAAGGGATCTGGCAGCTAATAAGGTCAAGTTTGGTATCTGCCACCTACCCCTCCAACTTCATTCCCCCCTCCCCTGAGATCCACTCTAAACCACTTTTAAGACTGTTCCCAGTTCAGAGGTTCATTCCCATCTTTTATGGAATACCACTCTTCTTTCAAATCAACATGACATAACCTGGTGGACTGGCCTGTGCATAGCAAGGATGTCAAGCCCTTACATTCCATCATTCTTTTCAAATATGTGTACTGAGAACCTACTGTTTACTGGCAATAGGAATGCAGTTATGAACAATCCCCAAAAGCCCTGCCCATGGAACCTGTCTTCTAACAAAAGAGACAGAACACACACTGAGTGCTAATGTACTGTCAGGGAGTAAAACAGGCACAGGAGATGACACATGAACCAGATGAGAACAAACTCATCAAGATCTGAAGGAAGGCCAGGTGGGATGGCGCACACCTGTAATCCCAGCAGCTTGGAAGTCTGAAGCAGGAGGATCTAGAGTTCAAAGCCAGGCTCAGCAACAGCTAGAAACTAAGCAACTCAGTGAGATGTTGCCTCTAACTAAAATACAAAAAAGGGCTGGAGATGTGACTCAGTGGTCAAGTGCCCTGAGTTCAATCCCTGGTAACCCCTCCCCCCGCAAAAAAAAAAAAAAAGATCTGGAGGGAGGGGGCTAGAGACAGTTCCAAGATGGAGGGCTAAGGTTGTGGTTCTGGCCTTAAGGCCTGGTGCAATGCCACCTGATTTGTGTGAAATCTTTAAAGACCCACCAAACTGGAGATCATCCCTGATATTCTCCACTGCTTCTTCTGTATCACTTAGTCCATACTTCATCTGAGCATTGAGTACAAAAAACAATTCTATACCAGACACCAGGGAAGAGATAAGTCCAACTTATCCCTTCCAGTGAAGAGATAAAAGTGACAAAAAAATCCACAAGTGTTTCCGGCATGTGTCCAGTGTGTAAGTGAAGGAAGTGAAACTAGTGGAGAGGAAAAGGTGACTGCAGCCTGGGAGCCAGGAATTCAGAAAGGTCTCTCTGAGAAGGCAACCTCAGCAGAGACCTGAAGGTGTGGGAGGCACCTAAGATGATGCGGAAGAAGTGCGCTCTGGGCAGAGGAAACAACAAGAGCAAGGGCCCTGAAGAGGAACCAGATTGCAAGTTGAGGAAGAGAAAGACCGTAGAGTGCTACTGATAAGGTGTGGCCACAGTGTGGTAAACAGGAGGGGTAGCAGAAACAGGGTTATACAGGGCAAGTGGGTGGAGCAGAGTCTGGGCTTTATTCAGTGTGCAATGGGAAGTCACCACAGAGATAGTCCAGATCTTTTCAGCCAGTGAATGGGGACCTGCCTCAGTTTGTTGAGGAACTATCTAAATGGCTTCGACAATTAGGGTGGCTGCCAGGGGCTCATACAACTGACTGACACAACCTGCAGTTATTCAGGAGCCTGGAAGTGAGTGAGGGGGCAAAAGCATCCCTATCCAAGCAGATGAGTATGATATGAGGAGGCTCAGCACCTTTAAGAGGAACAGAGAGTAGATGGGACAGGTCAGAACCAAGCTGTGGTGGCAGTAGACAGCTCTGATAAGAAACCCAAGAAATATGGGAAGTCTGCACTGCCAGCTGGGCTGTGAGGTATCATTCCCAAGCCAGTGACAGTTCACAAGGCATGGTAGCACATGCCTGTAATTCCAGCGATTCCAGAGTGTGAGGCAGGGCAATCGAAAGTTCGAGCTCCTCCTCAGCAACGAAGTGAAGCCCTCAGCAACTTAGTGAGACCCTGTCCCAAGTAAAAAATAAAAAGGACTGGGGATGTAGCTCAGTGGTAAAGCATCCCTGGGTTCAATTCCCAGTACAAAAAAAGAGGAAAAAAAAAAAAAGTAAAATACAACAAAAAAGCAGTGTTAGTTTCTGAGAAGACTGAGGCACCAGGGAAGTATAGAGGAGTCAAGAAAGCACTTAGACAAGGAGAGGTCACAGCGCAAAGGCTAGCTCAGGCAACAGGAAATGAGTCCATGAGGACCATACAGTAGGGTAGACTCAGTAGACAAGGTCTCAGTGCTGACCACAGGATGGGGGTGGTCCCACCACAACTCCACCTCCAAGTTTTAGTTTCTAATTTCCAAGTTTGGTCACCACCATACTCAGCATATTTCTTAGAACTGGAAGAACTAAAAACTGGTCAGTGAAAACAGTTTAAGCAAATGGGAAAGTGAAAGAGAATTACAGCTATGCATACGACAGAGTTGATCTGTATGGGGACTGCTCAGGGTTACCCCCAGAAACTTCAGATTCTGGCTTCCAATATTGTAGTTTCATCAACTGCATAAGTAGACCTACACACTGATAGACTCTCTAAGCTTGTCCGGGAGTGGTGGAGGGAAGACCGGACTTTTTACTAAATAGGTGGTCAGCATCCTATTTTTATTCTTCCCATGACTCAGACACAAGAAAAGAGAAACGGAGGTCCTGAAATCCACATTCCCAGAGAACCAGGGCCCCAAACCTGTCCTCCTCGTCTGAGCCTCCAGAGCAAGCTCATGTTTCCCAGCCGGCTGTTGGATCCCTCTCAAAGGCCAACCCTGAACTCAGCGTTCAGAACCACCCAAGCGCTGCTTCCGCCTTCTAAGGCGAGAGTGGAGGAGCTGCGGAGGACCCCTTTCTCAGGGAAGTCCCAGAGCTGGTAAAAAGAACCTGGAAAAAAGAACCTGGCGAGGCCGGCAAGTACCACCGGGCCAAGCCCTACACCGACGGCCGCGAAGCAGACACTGGGCGTCGAGGGTGCAGGGGGAAGGGCTTAGTCTCCCAGGCTGTTTCACCCGTTCAAGAACTACGGGGCAGCGGTGACGAGGGTGGGACAGCACCAAGCTGGGGTGTGGGGCGAGCAGGCAGGTGAGCCTCGCACCACCTGCGGCCTCGCCGCCCAGCGCTTGCGCCCCCCACCCACTTCGGGCCCGCCCAGCTGCCCACCAGTCGGTCGGGGACTTCTCGGTGACCACCCGCACGTAGGCCTCTTGCAGCGCCGGCCCATTCCGGCTCAGGTTCGCCGCCATGGTCCGCTCCACGGTCTCCGAGCTGCACCCGCTGCAGCTTTTGGGTCCAGCCTCTTTTCCCCGCCGGGAGCCCCGCCCCGGTGGACGGAAGCCTCGCCTCCGACGACCGGAAGCCCCGCCCCGAGGCCGGAAGTGGAAGTAGAGGTGGGACTGAACCCGTAGCCTTTGGGCTGGCTGCCGGGTGTGCGGGGAGTGAGGTTGTTCTGTTCAGGCGCCGGCGAACTAAAGGAACGGTCTGTCCGCTGCTATTCGCCCGCTGGGTGCTGTCCCCGGGCGTGGCCTAGCGCGTGCTCTGGTTCTACTCCAGCCGCTCAGTAGCTCCAGGAACAATGATTATGATCTGTGAATTCTTGTCACAGTTAATGCGCTTACTTGAGAGATCTTACATTTACAAGTCTTCCTCCACAGCGGATCCCACGAGCCTGTGTGTGGACCCGCATCAGAAGTTTGATTTATGAATAAAGCATGATATAATGAATACACGAATAAATGGATGCTAAGTGATGAACGCACCGCTTCAAACCTTAAAAATAAAAAGTTTGTGTGCTGGCTCTCATTTGTGTTTTTTCCATCGGCAGTTGGTTAAAGGTGGGGGTAGAGGAGGAATGAAAAGAATTCGCCTTGTGCTTCATCTTCACATTGAGAAGGAACAGGCCCATCTTGTCCAGGAAAGACCTGGTATTTTTTTTTTTTTTTTTTTTTTTTTTTCATCCACAAATGTACATGGATCATGAGAAGATCTGGAAGAAAATCTCCCAGGTAAATGTTTAGGTTCTGAGGTGTGAACCAGCTTAAAGGGTCTGAAGGATGGGGGCTCAGGAAGAAGTTGAAGTCCAGGGGAAGGGCTTTATGTTTTTCTGGAGATCTAATGGAATCTAGTGGATTTTAAAGAGAGGATGTGACCTGCCATATGTAGACCTTCTCCATCCCTGTCTCCCACCCATTCCCATTTTTCTTGTGTTCCCCTCCCATCACATCTTGCATACTGCTTTCATAATGCCACTGAACATAAATAGAAGAGTATTACAATGAGCGTCTGGGAGTGATAGTCTTTCTTGCACCACAGCCACTGGTGCTCCTGTCAGTGGACTAGGGGTCAGCAGAGTGAGAGGCAGGCTCTGAGAGGCAGCTCTGCTATTGCCCTCCAACATGATGGATGGCCAAGGCCCTGCCCTCCTGGGGTACCCTGTTGTAGCCAGCTGGATGCCTTTGAGCCTGTCTGGAGGGTAGGGACCTGGAAGAAGCAGGGAGGTGTTAGGAGACTATTAGAAAAATCAGAGAAGCCACACTGTCTGATCTGGGTGTTTTGCAGATTCTCTATAGTTTTAGTTTTAAATAAAACCTGTCAACAGGGAAAGACCAGATGGTAGGAACAACAAAGTCAGAAAACTGGCTTCAAGAAGTGAACAGCAAGTCCTTCTTCAGGTGAACAAGCAGGCCTCTAGAAGGAATGCTGCTCAGGATTGATTTGCTGTTTCTGCCCACACAGCATCAAGCTGCTGTTTCGGGATGCTGGCTGCCATATTATCCACATTTCTCAGATAACCAGCACTCATGGCTAGATCTGGTGCTGTGTAAGGTTCATCCCTTACACAAGGTGCCAGTCAGAAGAGCCAGGCACCAAAAGGGATGAAAGACAAGTGGCTCCATGGTGAATTTAGGGCTCCTTTTCTGCCTCTTTGGGTACCAGGCTCCAGGCCAGTAATTCTGCAGATCAGGCCTGTAAGTACCTTTTCTGACACTGAGGGAAACTATTTTGAAATATGCCACCCTTAAGAAACTTCAGTGAAGTGGTATGGAATTCTTTTGTGTTGATATACTGCTCAGCTACAACCTACCATTTTACATGGATTTGTTTTTGGGAATTGAACCCAGGGGTGCTTAACCACGGAGCCACATCCCTGCCTTTTTTATATTTAGAGACAGGGTCTCACCGAGTTGTGCAGGGCCTTACTAAGTTGCTGAGGCTGACTTTGAACTTGTGATTCTTCTGTCTCAGCCTCCTGAACTGCTGGGACTACAGGCGTGGGCCACTGCATCTCAACCTATCATTTTAATACTGTTAAATACCCTTGGTGTGAGATTTTGACCCTTTGCCATGTTCTTGTAATTCCCAGATATTCCTGGAACCTGACAGATGATCAAAATCTTAGCTCCATTCATCAAATCCAGGAAACTTCTTGGAGAGTTAATAGTCATTTAGGTTGATAGTCATCATAGATTTGTTGCTTAAGATCATACATCTCACCCAGGTAAGCCCAGTGACTTAGGAGGCTGAAGCAGGAGGATTGAAAGTTTAAAGCCAGCTTCAGCAACTGAGCAAGGTACCAGCCAACTTAGCAAGACCCTGTCTCAAAATAAAAAATAGCCGGGCGCGGTGGCGCACGCCTGTAATCCCAGCACTTGGGAGGCTGAGGCAGGAGGATCACAAGTTCAAAGCCAGCCTCAGCAAGTTAGTGAGGCCCTAAGCAACTCAGTGAGACCCTGTCTCTAAGTAAAATACAAAATAAGGTTGGGGATGTGGCTCAGTGATGGAGAGCCCCTGGGTTCAATCCCTAGTACCAAAAAAAGAAAAAAAGAAAAAAAAAAATAAATAAAAAGGGCTGGGGATGTGGCTCAGTAGTTAAATGCCCCTGCGTTCAATCCTCGATACAATAACAAAATGCCATCTCCCTGACCTCTCTGGTCCACAGGAGAAACACATTACTCCACAGCTGACTTTTCAGATCTGTCCAGTTGCTGACCAGGGACTTGCCTTGGAAGTGTGGTTTCTGGAGATGTGGGTTACACAGGAGCTCCCACACTATGGTTAATGTTACAAAACTTGTCCCAAGGAGTATTCTTCAGGCTGACTTGAGCCCTGGAAGGCATGACAAGTGGGTGACCATCTCATTGGAAGGGAACCTAAGGGGATTTCTCAGGAACAAGCCTGTCCAAGGGGCCAGCAGGTACAAAGCCCACTTCAGATTCACAACAAGTAAGACTTTTACTGGGGATCCCCAAAGGGCTGATTTTACTTTTCTACTACCTATCTCAAGCAGAAAGGGCAAGCTTGGAGAAATTTTGACTAGACCCAGAAAATCCATGTTTCTTCAAGCTATTGCTTAAAAACACAGAATGTGGATACTCACAGTCCTGACACCAACTTGGGCCTGGATTTTCCTCTCTGACCTGCCTCTAACATGTGAATCAGTCCCCACTTCCTAGACTATGCGAGTCATCTGCAAAATGCTTTGTGGTGCCGAGCTGAAGTACACAATTTCAGACACTGTAGGGCATTGCTGCTTAGCAGAGCCTGTGCTAACAGCCTTTCTGAAGGACATCTTGGTAAAGGCATTCTCTCCATTTATTAAGATCTACTGTTATGTTTAAGCAAAGATAAAGGGGTAGCAAAGAGAAATTTCTTAAGAAAGCAATCAAAGCAAGGAACAAGGTCCATGGGACCCCCAAAAATGCTTGATGGTAACAGGAGAATCCTAAATGGAAACCCCCAAAAGGCAGATGCAGACCAGGCTCAATCTGCTCCATCTTTTGTGAAAGGAGTAATGACATTAAAAACCTCAGGAAGGTATTCTCATTGACGAACATCTGGCAATAAGGTTGCAGCTACAACTTACGAGTTTCAGGAACAAATCAATCTCCCATAGTCATCTTTGGTTAACTCTAGGTGCTAGGTCTATAGACTTTCCAATTGCCCCCAGAGGCTCTACCTGGCCTTTTGATTGCAGTTTTACCCTTCTCTGACATTTTCTTTACTTTTTGCAGTACTGGTGACTAAACCCAGGGGTGCTCTACCACTGAGCTAGATTCCCAGTCCTTTTTAAATTTTTTGAGACTGGGTCTTGCTAAGTTGCTGAGGCTGGCCTTGAACTTATGACCCTCCTGCCTCAGCCTCCCAAGTCATTGAGATTTCAGGTATGCACCATCACACCCAGTTCTGTTCCTGTTTTGAATCACCCAAGCATCTCTGTGGAAATGGAATAACCAACTTGTAAAAAACTAGGTTAAATTTGGCTTTAGAAATTTGAAGTCCCTCAACTTTTTTCCTTCTTTGGAGGTTTTATTCAAAATCTCTTTTGTGCCTTTTCCTAGGTCACCTAATCTCAAAGCTCTCAGCTCTAAGAGCAAACCTGGAAATGTGCTCAATCAGAAAGTCAAGCAAGGAAGCCAGGCACTTAACAGACTATGCTAATTAAGGCTCTGAAAACCCTGTCAAATTTTCATATTTTCTGTTCTGCCTGGGGGGTAAAAAAAGGAGACTTAAATATCAACTCTTGTTTAGACTTATAAGGGAATTGCATTTTTATTTACATTTGAGTCTCTACCCCTCCCTGTGTTCTAGTCTGCAAATGGCTTACACTTGGACTTTGTATAGGATCCTGGTGGGAGGAGGTGGAGGTAGGGAAAAACCTCATCACATAGAAAAGCATAACCCAAATCTCATTATGGTTTCATAATTTTGCTCTTGCTTCTAAAAAAGACAGTCATCTCTCATGAGGGGGGGTGTTATGTGCTTTATATCCTGACATTTTCCACTTGCTGCTTCCTGATGTGAGAAGTGCAGTGTGTGGCACTGCAGAGGAAGATAGCAGAAGCCACAGAATAAGACCTCCACTTTCCAGTGATGCTGTCCCATTCCTGGGAGCCTCCAGGATACACTCAGATTCCTTGGGATGTGATTCTGCAGCAGACAGGATGCAAGGGAGCCCACTCTGTCCTGGGCACCCAGGACAATACTGAGTTCTAAAGGCAAAGGGCATGTGGTGAGGGGCTAGGCTAGGCCCCCATGTGGTGCCATAGTGAGCAGCAGCACCATTTGAGGCCAGGCAGGGGAGGCGTGCAGGGACTGGCCTCCCAGAGAGGAGCAGATGAGTTTGGGCAAACAGACCCATTCCAGTGTAACCAGAAAGGTTGTGGATCGTAGTTATGATGGTTGTTGATTAGGCATCAAAGATGTGACACTGTCAAAGCCACCATGGCTGAGAGTGGCACCAACATGCTGCAGCCAAAGGAAGTGGGTGGCCCAAGTATGTGTGAAGAACAGGTGGCACTCTGTGAGTGGCTCAGCCGACAGCTCAGAGCTTCACAGGAAGACCTCTCTGCCTGGCCAGCTTCTCTTGAACAATGTCTCCCACGAAACCTCTGAGGCACTTACATAGCATATTTCTGTGTCCACTCTCTTGCTAGTCTGTTGTACCTGGAAGAAAAAAGCAGAGGGAGTGACACCCTCACTTGAAATGGTCATGTCCCTTCAACGTGGAGCTGAGAACATGACTGATGTGGGGAAATGCTGCTGCTTGTCAAACATCCAGGACTGATAGATGAATAAAAAAACAAAAACAAAAACAAAAACAAAAACAAAACTTTTCTTGGAGCAGGAACACTTCAGTCATGGCTGTAACCCCTTACTCTGTGAGTCCTGTTGATCCTTCTTAACTATTTGCTGTGGAAGATATAATACTGCAGCAAACCTTCACCCTTTCTCTTTCCTGTCCTTCAGTATGTTTGCAGAAGATACTCAAGGTTCAGCTTGGAATAGTTCCAAGCTGTCCAGCACACAAACTCTAGAACCTAGTCACCTGTGTGTGAATGAGCACTACCCTTTGCAGCTGGGCCACCTCTTTGTGCCCTCATCTCCTTGGCTGTTTACCATTAAAAGACTGTATGACGGAATAAGTCTGTATGTAAAGTGCATGGAGTAGACCTGGCACCAGTGAGGGCATCTAGGGATGTGCACTTATCTTCATTATTGTAATGAGATCTGAAGCCATGAGACTGTAAATTAGATTTGTAGTTAGAGAACACACTGAAAAAAAATTCCTTCTGTTATATCTAAAACAGGTTATAATCAATTGGTTTTTATCCTTGTGGTGCTAGGGAATGAACCCAGGGCTTTGTGAATGCTAGGCAAGAACTCTGCTACTGAGCTATACCAGTGGCCTCGTAAGAAATGTTAAGTAAGTAAATACAATTTAAAATTTAATCAGTTAAAACTTGTTTTGACTGCTACCAGGAAACTTCAATGAGGGTAATAATGAGGGCTATAAAGGTCTCAAGAAAAATGTGTTAGAAAAAAACACATTCCATTCTAATCTCTTCAGACAGAGTGAAGTAATAAACTAAAAGACTCACTGACTGTTTTTTGAGAAAGGGTCTCACCAAGTTGCCTAGACTGGCCTCAAACTGATTCTCCTGCCTCTGCCTCCAAAGAAGCTGGGATTACAGGTGTGCACCACTCTGCAAGAGCCAGTAATAACTCTCCCCCAGTTGCCATTTGAGGGCACTTCTGCTGTCTATATTCCATCATACCTGGCCCCTTCTTGCTAACTGTCAACATACAGACTAACACAGGGTGATGACTCCTGGGCCTGCTCCACCAGCCAGCCAGACACCCCATGCTTCAGTGCACAAGGTTGTGCCTGGTCAAGGGTGTCAGAATTCTATTAATTCTGGTTCTGGTAATTGATGTTTAAACAGAGTTGGGAGAGTCTATTGGTGAAACAGCAACACACTGCTGACTCTGACCTCACCCAGCAAACTGACCATAGCTGTGTTTATCACCTTGACTGGCTTCAGCCTCACTCTGGGTATGTCCAAGCAGACAAACCCTTGTCTTATGCCATTAACCTTAGAATTTAATCCAGAATTTTTTCCTGTTGTCAGATTCTTCTGAGTCCATTCTTGGCTGACCACTGACTTTGCTGGCCTCAAGGCAGGGCATGGCAACAATATTTTAGGGTTCAGTAGGACAGCTGATGAACTATCCAGGAAGGTGAATTGCTTTTATCCCCTTCTCCCTCCTCAAGAGTCAAAGGACATGTTAGTGAGAGCCAAGAGGCCACACCCAGGGCACATCCACTGTGTGCATAGGCTCAGCTCAGGCAGGAAGATGTCTGTGGGAACACGGGCAGCCATGGCACAAAGGCAATCCAAAGAGGACGCATACTTCTCTCTGTCGGCCTTGTAGGTGTGGGCTATTTCTGGCACCAAAGGGTCATCGGGGTTGGGGTCGCAGAGCAGGGAGCAGATGGACAAGAGAACTGGGAAGAAAGAAACGGTCAGTCAGTTGTGGCCATGAAGTTGTGCATGTGGTGAGCCCCCCTAAACTTGCGTTCTCTGTTGACCAAGAAGTTATCTTCCCCTCAACACCCCAATCTAATAATGATTCTGCTCAAGTCATGAAAGTATTTGCTTTGGCCACATTCTAGTTGGAAGGCAGTGAATATTGTGAACTTCATGGTGCAGTCTCAGCGCATTTGCTCCAGGACACTTCCTCCTCTGTTTGGTCCCAGGCCCTTATTGAAGCCCTGTGGTCTTAATCTCTGACATCTTCCAGCCCCACAGTTTTTGCCCACACCATGCATCTTTTGGTTCCAGGAGCCCTGTTAAGAAAACAGGAGTTGAGAGCATTCAGGTAACTTTCCAAGGTCACAGACTTGGGGAACACCCAGTAAACTGGTAAAAATTCTGAACTAGGTCTATGACCACAAAGCCAAAGAACCCTCCTACTCTTGCACTCATCTCTAATGTGCATTCAGTGTGGCTCTCAGAGGCCCTAGACAAAAGGAATCACCCACCAGGACTTGGTGAAGAGCAGAAGGAACTGTGAGAGGATTATCATTCCTGCTTTGTTCTGGACTGCCTGATTCCCAACAAACTGTTTTCAGTGAGTTCATGAGAGTCCTGACCACAGGTCCCCAAGGGTAAGCTACAAATGTTAGGGCAGCTCAACCCCTCTGCTGTTCTTAGCTGAGTAGTAGTCACCAGAGGGCTGTGGACTGTCTTCTAGGCCACTCAAGTTCTGGTATTCTTCCTTCCTTCCTTTCCTTCCCACTTGAGGGCCCCTTCCTGACTCTATACCTAAGGCCACGCTGGCCCTGGGTCTGCTAGCTCAGCCTCAGGCAGACCCTGAAGGTTGGCACATTGTAATGGCTGCCCCTGCAGTCCTTCCTGCACATACTTCTCCTGGGTTCAACTCAGAGGGGAGCAATCTTGGCAGGATGTTAGGATGGTTCCTAGATGTCTCAGCCCCTTGCCTTGCCCTGGCAAGGATGTACACCATATGCAGGGGTGGTGCTCTGTCTCTCTGGATTCACCATGCCCACTGCTGGAGGCCCTCTCCATTCTTCCAAAGCCGGCCCTGGCAGCTGTCCCAGGCACTCTGCAGCCTCTCCTGGTTATCCAAAGTTCTGCCACCTGAACTGCCTTGTACTCTACTCTCTGCTTATTTTGGGAAGCTGATTTTTCTTTTTTTCAACATTCCACCCACACCCTACCTGAGAGGCCACCATGCTGTCTATATTCAGGACTCACGTGAACACACACTCATGCTCAGTCCACCTTAGTTCAGAGGGAATATCTGCATTTCTTTTTTTTTTTTCTTTTTTTTTTTTTTTTGGTACTCAGGATTTTACCACTGAGCTACATTCCCAGCCCTTTTTATTTTATGAGACAGAGTCTTGCTAAGTTGCTTAGGGTCTCACTAAATTGCTGAGGCTGGCCTCAAACTTGTAATTCTTTTGTCTCAGCCTCCTGAGTTGCTGGGATTATAGGCTTGTATCACCACACCAGCAGGAGCATCTGCACTTCTACAGCCTGGTTTAGGCTGGTTTCTTCAATCTCACCCAGAGACAGGTGCCCAGCATCACTTATTTTGGGAAGGGAGGATTTTTCCACCAACTGTTAGGCCTCTGAGGTCAGGCCCTGTATTTCTTCCTTCAGGGCTATCTCATATTCTCAGCTGTTCCTTTTTGGATGAATGGATGAATAATGGAACAGAAAAAGTAGTATCATATTTGTTTTTCTGATTTTTAGATGAAGAGTATAATTAAAATTGATATTTTCTTCTTGCACACATATGATGTCTTGAGCACCTCACATTGATTGACTACTAAGGACTGGTAGGATACAGGACACTGAACTTGCTTTATGTCACTTCTCTTCAGTGACATTATTGCTGTTGTTTTGCTTCTGTTTTTTGGTGCTGGGGATCAAACCAGACATCATGTACATACAAGTCTAGGTGGGGCTTTGAGACCTGGGTAAGCTGCACATTCTTCCTGAGCCTCCATGCCCACAGTCAGTGAGTGGGTAAAAACATAAGATAGGGCGCATGAAACATGCATCAGAGTTTCTACCTTTGGATACAGTTAGTGCTGGAGACCACTGTGACCGCAGGATGTCCAGGCAGATGCTGCCATTGCTGTTGATATTGGGGTGATAGATTTTGGTTGTGAAGGCAACCTGTAGAAACAACAGATCCCAAGTCAGACAAGCCACATGGATATCTGGTAAACAAACCAAGTAAAGCTGAAGTAGCCACTCCTGGGCTATACTAGGGTATGCTCTGTACCTGGCCCCACACAGGTGAACCAGAAGCTACCCTAATCCCTAACAGGACACAGGAGGGGTGACCCAAGGAAACTCCCCTGACCCATTTCCTGCTGGATTCTCATTCTGAACACAGGAGGACTGAGACAATCTCCCCCAAAGTAGTGCAGTCTGAAGAGTAACAAACAAGGAGGGTGGTGGAAAGAACTCATAAGGCAAAGGTCTGTGCAAACCAATGATGACTCTAATAATGGATACAATGAGGAAACAGAGTAACCACAGGAAACAGCCAAAATTCACTCCTCATCCTTTACTTAATTACTTATTTTGGTCTAATCAGCTTGGACAAAACTTGGATTTCAGATGTCACTGATTTTGGCTAGACACAAAACATAGATGCTTTGTTAACATAAGATGTATCACCAGCAGATAAGCCCAAGCCACAGACCTTCTCCCCACCATTTTCCACCCAGTGCTGGGGACTGAAGCCAGAGTCTCATGCATGATAGACAAGTACTCTACCATTGAGCCATATTCCAAACCCTCTTCTCTCCCTTTTATTTTCCCCCTTCTTAGAATTTATCCTTCAAAATACATTTGCACATTTCAAATATGCAAGGATACCCACTGTAGCAAAAGATATAAAACAATGCAAATGTCTCTCAAGAGATTATTGGTGAAATTGATGTTTTATATATATATATATATATATATATATATATATATATATATATATATACATATACACACACACACATACATACATATATATATATAAAAGAACATGGGAAGTATTTGCTCAAATGGAACAATTTCCAATATATTGGAATATATGTTGATTATAAAAGCAAATGCAGCTTTGTAACATCTTGGAGATGCCATGGGAGAAAAAAGGAAGCACACACAGGTGGTTGTACAGGTGCAGATGATGCCTAGATGAGAAAAAAGAAACATCCAGACCCCTGTGACAAAGAAGATTGTGTCCATTGCACACACTCCTCTTCTAGAAAAACCACAGAAAATGAACTTTCTGGGGCTCACAGTCCTCACTTTAAACATGGATGTGATGCTGCTCCCAGGGCTGACGTTGGGGGCCTGTGGAGTCAGTCTCCCTTATATGAAAGGTGCTCCAAGTTACATGCAGTTTTAACTGTCCCTGGAGTAGGATGAGAATAAGGCTTGCCCCTTAGTTCCACCCACACTTCACAGACCCGCACTGTCAGCAGTTGCTGGGCAATGCCCCCTTCCCCTGTTCTGATGATCTATTCCTATTTCTTTGCCTGGACAGAGAGTGCAGAGCATCCTTTATATTGTCATCTATAATTTTTTGCATGCATGATATACTTTAAAATGTTTTTTTTTTGCTTTTATTTTTTGGTGCTAGGGATCAAACTCAGAGCCTCTGACATGCTAAGTAAGCATAAGAACTTACTTGAAAATATAAGGTGAAGGGGGCTGTGCATATGTGAGCAAACCAACTTTTACCATATGATTTTTTTCCCCAGGAAGGGTCAAATTTCAAAGGGGTCTTGGAGAGTATCTGCTTCAATATCTCCTATAAAGATCATGCAATTCTGCCAGATTCCTCCTAGACTCAGAAAATTCTTATGAAAACAGAGTGTTTATTTTCTTCCTCAGTGGAGTAGTGGGGATTGAACCCACAGTGCTGTGCTAATGAGTGACATCCCCAGTGACTCTCCTGCCTCAGCCTCTCTAGCAGCTGTGATTTACAGGTGTGCCACTGAGCATGTGAAAAATTTTAAGACAGAAGCACTTTTCTTTTTTTTTTTTTGTGGAGTATCACTCTGACCTTTCAGTTCACATCTTTCTGTGTTAAAATAATCCCAACTCACAGAATTTACGTCTGTCTTTTTTTTTTTTTTGGAACCGGGGATCGAACTCAGGGGCACTCCACCACTGAGCCACATCCCCAGCCCTATTTTGTATTTTATTTAGAGACAGGGTCTCACTGAGTTGCTTAGGGACTCGCTAAGTTGCTGAGGATGGCTTTAAACTCGTGATCCTCCTGGCTCAGCCTCCTGAGTCGCTTGGATTACAGGCATGCGCCACCACGCCCGGCTTACTTGTCTTTTAATAATAGCCTATGTTTTCACTTTCTTCTTGGGCAGTGAGTGATCCTAAAAATGCCCAACCAATATACAGTACTACATCCTTATCTGTTTAAGGAAGCGTTTTAGCTGCTTACATGCTAATGAAGGTGATTTTATTTTATTATTTATTTATTTATTTTTTTAATTCTTTTTTTAAGTTGTTGATGGACCTTTTTTTTCATATGTGGTGTTGAGAATCAAACCCAGTGCCTCACACATGCTAGGCAAGCACTCTACCACTTAGCCACAACCTCGGCCCCAAATAAGTATTTTAAAAAAGACTGACATAGCTGTGTTTGAGTCTCACCATGACATCCTAAGGAGATATACATCCTCTCTAAGCTTTAGGTTCCTCATTCACAAAACAGAATTGGTACTTTTATTTTTAAAATGAGAATAAAAATATACATTGGTGCATATGGATAAAAACTTGGAGAAATGTACATCAGGCTGTTGACTCTGATTTTCTCTGGGTTTACAGCAGGCTGGCTTCCATCTGCACACACTAGTTAGTTCTCTAATTTAAAAACAACAAACTTTTACCAGTTTTACAATCAGAAAAAGAAAGCAGTTTAAAAGTGATGTGAATCATGTACCCACTGTGTGTGACCGAAGCTGATGGGCAGCTCAACCACTGCTTGTGTTTCTTCTCAGCATTGACTAGCTCACATAATAAATGTCTTTAATCCTCCATAGGACTGTGAACCTCAGAAGGGCAGGCTATGCCTTGTATATAGAGCCCAGGTTAGTGTGGACAACCCTGGCCATGTCCAGGAGCAAGACAACTGGCAAACAGAAGGTCCCAGAAGCCCACTTAACAGGCATAGGTAGGATAGACAGGCTGACCCCAGGTCTCTCTCTCCTATCAGTGGCACTGTTCTCTGAGGCTCTAATGAGTGGTTTGTGTGTGACGAGCAAAGGAAGACCTGCTACCCTTCTAACTTAATAAAGGAAATTGCTTTGCCAGGGTCCTAGACCAGGTGACTCCACCTTGGCATTCTCTGTTAGGCAATCTTGGGCACTATAGGGTGCCCAAGCAGCATCCTCAGTCTTCACTCATTAGATACCAATAGCACCTCCCACCCCGATTTTGACAACCCAATATATGCCAAGACGTTGTCCAAAAGTCCCTGGAGCAGGTGCAAAATCACCCTAGCTGAGAATCCCTATCCTAGACCATAAGTAAATGACTTCAAAGAAGGAAATGGTAGTCTACAGACCTAACCAGGCTTAGCCATAGCAATGAGTAGTATTATAGGGATTCAGATTGACCTGCAGCAGTCCTTCTGAGTTGTAATTGCCATGACTGCTCTTGAGTAACCATGGTCTATTTTCCCCACATACTTTCCCAGCATAGAATAAGATAAAAAACAAAAACAAAACAAACAAAAAACAAAAACAAACAAACAAAAAAACCCCAAAAGCCCTATTAGAGTGGCATGTGGATCTGTACAACTAAACTCTGGTACCATCAGCTCTGGGAGTGTGCCTGATGTCTGCGATGTTAGCCTGAGATAAATCAGGTACATTCCAGCTTGGATGAAAACTAATTTTGTCCTGACCACTTTATAAGTCCCCACCCTCTGACCAAAGTCATGAGGATCCACTGTTTTGATGTCACCTTTAACCATGTTTCTGTAAGTCTCCAATGAAGATTAAACTCTAATTTTGTATCTGTTTGCCTCTTCTGCAGACTCTTGGTATCCTCTGTTTATGTGGCCAGTTCTTTTACACTAGATTTTTCTGGAACAAGAGCATCTTAAAACCGAGACCTCATCAAGAAGCCTGTTCATCACACTTTCCCTTGCTCACAACAGGGATTAATTCTGAAAGTCTGGAGTGTAAAGTCCTAGAAGGCTATAACCATGGAATTGGAATGACAGACCCTGGGGGAAAGTCCATACATAGCTCTCTTTACCTGTAACCTGAAGAGGCCCCTTCATCACAAGCTGTCCTCTGTCCAAACATCAGGGGAGTTGGGGGGGGTGCCTCACCTTTGGGGGCTTGAAAGGGTAATCCGTAGGAAAGTGGATGGTCAGGAAGAAAACACCTCCTTGGTAAGGACTGTCATTCTGGAAGATACAGGAAGAATTCAGTGATGGTGCTAACTATAAAGTACAAGAAGCGAAACTGAAGCTATGCATTCAGCAGCACTACCTACCGGGCCCATGATGGTGGCCTGCCAGTGGAACACTACAAGACAAAAGAGAGATGGGAAAAATGAGACCCACCCCAATAAACATGTCTATTTTACTGAAAAGATGGTGCTAAGTTTAGAGTGTGCTGTTCACACAGACTGCCTGACTTCTGACACCAAATGCATTCTAAGGTTCAATAATATACTAGGACTCCCAGAGCTCACTGAAGGCTGTTGTGCTTATGGTGATAGTTTATTACAGGGAAATGGCACAGGTTAATATCAGGTGGGGTCCAAATGCAGAGCTTCCATTATTCTCTTCTCATGAGGACAGGACTCTCTTGGCATCAATGTGTGAAAAACATACAAGCCGGGCATGGTGGCCCACGCCTGTAATCCCAGCACTTGGGAAGCTGAGGCAGGAGGACTGCAAGTTCAAAGCCAGCCTCAGCAACTTAGCTAGGCCCTAAGCAACTTAGTGAGACCCTGTCTCTAAATAAAATACAAAATAGGGCTGGGGATGTGGCTCAGTGGTGGAGTGCCCCTGAGTTCAATCCCCAGTACCAAAAAAAAAAGGAAACCATACAGATATTGCCAATCAGGGATGCTCATCTAAGCCTCAGTACTCAAGAATTTTTTGTTGGGGCTCTATCATAAACATGATTGATGAATTGAGTGCCCACAGGTCTGATTTCAGTCTCCAGTCTCTCCAAGCATGACTCAAAGCCTCCACCTTTAGTCAAATAGTCGATCAATTGGCACAGCTAGTCCTCGCCCTAAATCTTATTTTTGGTGTGGGTCAAAGCCTCTAGACAAAGACTCTGTTTGGGTGAGACAGCTTTGAGATCACCTGCCAGAGGCTGAGGATGAAGTTGAGATCTTTGCGGGGCAAGAATAATTTCTTTTTCTATCCATTTATTTAGAGATACTGAGAATTGAACCCAGGACCTCCTGTATGCAAGGTAAGTACTCTATCACTGAGTTACATCGCCAGTCCAAGATTAATTTCTTTACTACAAAGATGCCCGTAACTACAATTCAGACCTCTCTTTGCACAGAACTACGGCTTACCCAGGCTTTGGACACTTTTCATATTGCTCCTGTTATGTGCCTTCTATTCCCTGGTTTTTCCCTTGATTCATTCTGAAGCCCTCTCCAAATAGTCTCTCTAAAGAACCAATTGCCAACAGCTGTGGGGGATCATTGTTGCCATGCCAATGTGATAAGCACAAGAGGACATACACATGTCCTCTTGTGCTTATCACCAGACAGTGCCCTGTGCTCCAGGAACTCAGTGACAAGAAAAGATGAGGCTCTCCTTGTTTTTTCTCCCAGGTCTTCAAACTTCAGCATCCAAGCTGCTGCACATCACACCTCCTGCCCTCTCCGGGGTCCCAGGTTACTTTTACTGCTCTGTCCATCCCAAAGCAGCTCTAGCGCACTCAGTAAGGAAGCCTTGAGTGGACCACAAACTCACCTTCAAGGCTCCCAAGTCTTATGTGTGACCTAGGGCAATAAACTCCAGAACCTTTGTGGAAAATGGCTACACAACCACAGATTTGGGCTTATGAGAGCAACTGAGGGGCCTATTGTTCTCAAGGGAATTAATCTCATTTGGACTCATGATGGGTGTAGAATAGCTCAAGGTTTCAGGCCTGGTCCTGTCCTGGGTTTCCTGTTACTTGTTCAAATACTCCACAGGCTCTACCTGTGACAGCAGGATGGGGAAGGCACCAAGGCAAGGGGTAGGGGCACAAATGCAAGAACTAAAGAGAAGTTTCCCAAACCCATAGGTGAACCCAAAGACAGTCAAAGCAGCACATGAGCCTTTCTCAACATTTTAATAAAATACTGATGAAAAAGATACCTTTATTTGTAATAAGGCTGCCCTTAGCTAATGAAAATATGACTTCAGCAGCACTACCTACCGGGCCCATGATGGTGGCCTGCCAGTGGAACATCTTTTACTTATGTTCTTATTCTAATTCATGATCATTGAGGGTTTGTTGTTTCATTTTTTTTCCTCCAGTGAAAAAGCAATTCACAAAATGAAAGGAAAATAGTATTTTTTTTCTTAAAAACTGCTTAGCTGATAAATTTGGGAGGTTAGCTGAAGACCTAAAAAATAGTTTCAATCATCACAGGTTCTATAAAACACTGGGCATGAGAATTCCCTGAAAGTTGGTTAGTTCCTACAACAGTACTGGGAACTAAACCCAAGACTGTGCGTATGCTAGGCAAGTGCCCTATCACTGAGTCACATCCCCAGCCTCAACTCATGCTAATTGTTAGATGGCAGTTTGCCTAATAAAAATGTAGTATAGAATTTCTTATTAAATAAAAGTGTTTTTTGATAATATATTTCAGAATAGGAGCCCATGACAAGTGAGTAGTTAATAAAAGTGGTCCTTTCTTGGTGTACAGGATAGAATCCTCTGATTTTGTTCACTTTAACCCCAGTAGCTGCTAGGGTGCTGAGCAAAGCTGGAGGACACAGAAGAGAAGGCCCCGAAAGAGAGAGGATGAGAGAGGAAAGAGAGAAGGGATGCTGTACAGGGAATATCTGTTAATGGGGTAGGCATAAAATAAGTTTTAAAGCCAGCTTCCAAGGTGGTCTAGCCCTCCTCCACCACGGTACTGGTTAGGGCAGCTGGACTTGGTGTTAGGCTTTTTTTCTTTTTTTTTTTTGGAACCAGGGATTGAACTCAGGGACACTCGGCCACTGAGCCACATCCCCAGCCCTATTTTGTATTTTATTTAGAGACAGGGTCTCACTGAGTTGCTCAGGGCCTCGCTAAGTTGCTGAGGCTGGCTTTGAACTCACGATCCTCCTGACTCAACCTCCTAAGACGCTTGGATTACAGGCATGTGCCACCACGCCCGGCTGGTGTTACGCTTCTTTACCAGTGACAGCTGCCTCTGGACATATGGCTGCAGTGCAGGGTGACCAATAATGTGAGTATCAACAAGCTGCCTCTAGACAGCTAAGGCTTAATTAGAACAGCCCAACCTTGCTATGATCCTAGTTTAACTGGTATGAAGCAACAGGTGAGAGGGAAAAAATGCTATAAAGATCTAGGATGCTTGTGAAGACGAGCAAAACTGTGACTAAAGGGGAACAAGCAAGGATCAGGCGTCAGGTGGCCTCAGAGCTAGTTGCCATATTCACACTCTGCCCATGCAACTGAGTCATTTCTGCTCTGCTGAAAAAAATGATTTCAACTCCCACAGAAAGCCTTTGGAGCCTCCACTTTCACTAGCTCCATCAGCCTAACCTTTGCTCTTCTGAGCTCCAGCTCTTTGCAGGACAGGAAAGCACACATGGGACACCACCCCTCTTTTTTCCACTAGTTTCATGAAATTTTTCTTTATTAGATGCTGGTAAATTATATATAAGAAATAATGCCACTTATACAACTCGTAAGTGTGCAATCCAGTGGCATTACATGTATCTACAATGTTGTACAACCACTGCCACTATCCATTTCTTTTTTTCTTTCTTTCTTTCTTGCCTTTTTGTGGTGCTGAGTACTGAAACCAGGAAATTTCTAAAGCTTTTCCATCAACCAAAACAGAAATTGTGTGCCTATGAAACAATCACTCCCCACATCTATACCCCTTTAGCCTCTGGTAATCCCTCGTCAACTTTTTTTTTGTACTGGGAATTGAACCTAGGGCACTTAACCACTGAGCCACATCCCCAGCCTTTTTTATATTTAGAGGCAGGGTCTCACTGAGTTGCTTAAGGCCTCACTAAGTTGCCGAGGATGGCTTTAAATTTGTGATCCTCCTGCCTCAGCCTCTCGAGTCATTGGGATTATAGTAGATGTCATTGTGCCTAGCATCTACTTTCTACACCTAAGAATTTGCCTAGTTTAGACACTGGTGTAAGTTGAACTATACAAGATTTGTCTCCCCCCCCCCCTTTCCCAGGTTTATTTCACTTAGCATGCTTTCAAGGTTCATCCATATTGTACTGCATGTCAGGACTACATTTTGTTTGTCCATTCATCTGCTGATGGATACTTGGATTGTCTTCAATTTTCAACTATTGAATAATGGTGCTGTGAGCGCTTGCATACTTGAGTCTATAGGACACTACCCTTCTTGTATATGATTTTCCTACAGCTGCTACCTACCAGTAGAAGTGAGAAGGAAAGAAGATAAGGGAACTTTTGGAAACTGTAATGCTGGGCAGCCTCACCCTCCAGCCAACTGGCTGTAAAGAGTGGCACAGGGCTGGCCAGGGCTGCTTTTTCCTCTAACCCTCTCCCAAACGCTGCTTATAGCTGCTTCTTCAGTCTCCCCCTTGTGAAGCACAGAAGTGTGAGAAAAGAATAGATATTCTCCTCCCTTTAGCAGAGGCAGGTAGCTGTCACCCTGCCCCCTAATCAGCAGCCCTCCTGTTTGGCTCCCAGGTAGAGTTCTCTATGACTAGTTGTATAACAACATTTACATCAGTGCTCCAAGTTTGACTTGGTCAGAGGCACTTACAGAAGTCTATGTGCCCTGGGACAAACTGGTTTTCTCATGGTTCAGTGGAGGGAGGGGTGATTTCTGGCAGCAGAGTGTAACCTGACCTGCCACACTGAGGTGAACTTAAGACCTCCAATGAAAAAGCAATCAACAAAATGAAGATAAGATTGGTTTTCTTAACAAGTGCTCAGATGATAAATTTGGGGGGTCAGCTGAAGCACTGAAAAATACTTACAATCATCACCCACAGGTCCTGCGGAACACTGGGCAGGAGGATCCCTCTGCAAATCAGTCAGTTCCTATAACAGGAGACAGTGCGTTAGGTTGATATATGCCTGGGGTGCCATCTTTACCCACAGATCCCCCTGGACACAATGAGTTCTCATTGTGAGAACTCAGGTAGGAGGAAGCCTTAGGAGGTGGATGAAGACAAGGTGAGTCCAGGGTCTACTCTCAGCTATGAAGATATCAGAGAAGTTAAGTGTTATCATTCCGTTTTATAAATTAGGCAAATGAAATGTAAAGCAGTGAGGTTCACACACCAACAATACGGAGCTGGATGAGAAAAGATAGTCACACATATATCTGCCTTGCCCCAAGCCTAGCTTTCCACTTGCTCAGATGGAGGACACCACCTCACATGAACCGGGAATTAAAAAAGCCCCAAGAAGCTTGATGTGGCGGTGAATGCCTGTAATCCTAACTACAGGGTAGGCTGAGGCAGGATTGCAAGTTTGAGGCTAGCCTTGGCAACTTAGTGAGAGCTATCTTAAAAAACAAAACAAAACAGGGGAAGGGCTGGGGATGTATCTTAGTAGTACAGCACCACTGGGTTCAATTACCAATAACAGGGGGAAAAGAGCCCCAAGAAAACTTCTGGGAGAAGGGTAGGGGTAAGCTACTAGCTGTCGCTAATGAATTAATGCATGGAAACACTTGGCACAGAGAAAGTGCTCATCATGGACAAGGCTCTGGTACTTCAATCTCTACTCCACTTCCTTCATCACCATTTCAAAGTCCACTGCTGGGTGTTTAGCAAGTCCAAGGGCTTCAAATATACAGATCAAGGGCATGCAAGCCAACATCTAACACTGCTACCTTATGCACCAATGGAGGGAGACCAGTAATTACACTATGACAAGATTCCTTTCATGAGACATCAACTCTGACCACAATCCTTAAAAATGCCCTTGGCCCTGCATGAGCCTCAAGGCCCAAGATTTTGGGCAATGACTCTCAAACTTTAGTTTGTATGTATGAGAATGTTTCCTAACATCTGCTATCTTCCCCAGGTTTCAGATCCTAATAAACTTCTTGGGGTTTCCACAGAGGTTGGAAAAGCAAGGAAGAAGTTACAAATAACTGTACCTCATGTGTTAAGTAAACCCAGGGTCCAGTACCTGTACAAAGTTCACACCTGGATGGTTATGTTCTTCCTTACTCGAACTAAGCCATACACCATCTCATCTACAAAGACCTTCCTGGCATGGTGATCATTCTAGAAACCACTCACTCTGTAACCATGCTACACTTATTCCACTTCCCCCTAAATTTGTTTATTTTTAAAATTTTTTTTTAGTTGTATATGGACACAATACCTTTATTTTTATGAGGTGCTAAGGAATGAATGCAGTGCTACAACCCCAGCCCCTCCCCCTAAATTTAATCAGTCATGATGGGAGTATTCCCACAGAAACCTGAAAATTCTACAAATTAGGAATATTTTCTCTCCTAGAGTTATTTCTAAACATCTGCCAGGGCCAAACATGGTGGCACATGCCTGTAATCCCAGAAACTCAGAAGGCGGAGGCAGGAGGATAAGAAGTTTGAGGACAGCTTGACCCTGTCTCAAAAAAAAAAAAAAAAAAAAGAAGGAGGGGAATGAGGATATAGTTCAGTGGTAGAGTGCCCCCAGGGACAATCCCCAATACTGAGGAAAAAATATCTACCAGTACACTACTGGTTAGTTCTCAATAATTATCTAATATATGCAAAACCATTTCCTCACACATAAAATGGATTATACTTGGTAAGTGTTCAGTCATCATCATTACTAGTTGTCAGAGCAGCAGAGAACTTGGGGAACACAGCATATGAGGACATGCTCAAAGTGCAAGAGCTACAGAAATCTCTGCCAAACAGTTCCTTTCTAATTACCTCTCTGTGCTGTGCCCCTCAGCACAGAGTCTGTGACTCTGCAGGGGAAGTATTTACATCCATTGTGAGGCTGCATGAATTCATGAACTCTTTGATGGGACTGTGAGAGCAAGTCCTGGGCAGACCATATGAATGGTGAGGGGCAGGGAAAATAAGCAGTACAGACTGATTCTCCTCCTGTTCACAAGGTTTTCCCAGACCTCCATGCTTTTGCATGGGCTGTACTCAGAATCTATGTCCTTCCTTTACAGGTATGATAGTTATTAGGACTTAAAAGACTTCTGAAAGGCCAGAAGTGGCCCCTACTGATAGACACCAACTAGCACCACAGAGTCTCGAATGGTAACTGGCATTTTCAGGAACAATGGTGTGATCTATTCTATCACTCAAATAATCATTCCTGTGCTCACCTAAAGGAGTTGGAAGACTCAAATCCAGCTCTAGTACAGGGAAAAAGACATTCCCTTCTTTAGGCCTTCGCATCATTTTTTTAAAATTTTTTATTTTTTTAGTACTGGGGATTGAACTCAGGGGTACTCTCCCACTGAGCCACATCCCCAGCCCTATTTTGTATTTCATTTAGAGACAGGGTCTCACTGAGTTGCTTAGCGCCTCACTGTTGCTGAGGCTGGCTTTGAACTCACAATCCTCCTGCCTCAGCCTCCTAAGCTGCTGGGATTACAGGTGTGCGCCACCGCACCTGGTGGGACTTAGCATAATTATCTGTTAAACTGTAATTACACTTATCTGTCAACCTGCTGGTGCTATTGTGTGGTTAGATTTTTTAAGCATATAATGCAAACAAGAATACCCAGTAAGATCAGGGACAACAGTGTACAGAGGATGCAACCATTAGCATTATGAAGGGGGAGGAGGTAGAATACTTGCTTAGCATGCAAAAGGCCCTGGGTTTGATCCCCAGCACCCCCCCATGGGGGGATGGGTAGAATATGTGTGCACACCTTCCCCAAGTTCTATCAAACCCACCACTGCTGAGCTGTCTGAGCCCTGCTCTTGCCTGGTATCCATTTCAGGATCATTAACTTGTACAAAGCATTTGCTGGACTTTCACAATAGTCTCAAGTCTCCCTCTGCGGTAATCCAGGCCATACATGCCAGAAAGTTTTTTTTATTGCAGACCTGAGACTGTCATTCACCTGCTTCAAAATTCTACGATGACAGACGACCCTTTTTAGAGACCAATTGGTTAAAATTATCTCTTTCTTGGAAAACTTTATTTTTAAATTTTTATTTGTTTTAATTATACATGACAGTAGAATGCATTTTGACAAACTGTACACAAATGGAGCATAACCTCTCATTTGGCTGTACATGGTGCAAAGTCACACTAATTGTGTAATCACACATGCGAAGAGGGTGGAAAGCTATTTACAAAAGTGAGTTACAGGGTGGGGCAAGATGGCACATGCCTATAACTCCAGTGACTTACGAGGTTGAAGCAGGAAGATAGCAAATTCAAGGGCAGTCTCATCAACTTAGTGAGACCCTTAACAATTTAGCAAAACCCGTCACAAAATAAGGAGGACCAGTGATGTAGCTCAAGTGATAAAAGCACATTTGGGTTCAACTGGAAGTACCACCCCCCTGCAAAAAAAAGTGAGTTATAATATGACTAGGGGTACAGCTGAGTGGTATAATACCTGCTTAGTGGGTGCAATGTCCTGAATTCAATCCCCAGCACTACCCAAGGAGTGGGGGGATTGGTGTCTCTTGTTTGTATTCATTGAGATCCTGCAATTCTACTTCTACCAATCAAACCTAATAATTTGAATTTTTAAAAAGGCTTATTTGGGCAAGTGTCTGTAGTCCCAGATACTTGGGAGACTGAGGCAGAAAGATGGCTTGAGCCTAGGAATTCAAGCTCCAGGAATTACCAGATCAGATTGGGCAACAAATGGAATCCCATCTCAAAAAAAGAAAAAAAGTCAGAAAAGAGAAATAAACCAAGCTTCATTGCAAATGGTATTAACTACATCATTATTTATGTACAGAAGAATGTAGAATAATAAAAAAGAGTTAATTCACTGAGTGCTTGGTATATGTCAACCATGTACTAAACATGTATCACTTTATTTAATTTTCAAGACAACTCTAAAAGTGTAGGACAGGAAGGCTAGGAATGATTTAAGTGCTTTTTGTGCGGTCCCACTAGAAGTGACCTTGCATTCTCTAACTAAGGTCCTTCTGATACCCAAGTCTATGCTTTTTTTTAAGCTACTCCAGGTAATAATTAAATAAATTACTGGCCATGCATTTGTGGGATGATATAATGTTAGAAATTATGGTTACAGCGGGCACGGTGGTGCACGCCTGTAAACCCAGAACTCGGGTGGTAGAGGCATGAGGATGGCAAGTTGGAAGGCCAGCCTCAGCAAATTCGTGAGACCGGTGGGAGACCTGCAGCAACTTAGTGAAACCCTGTCTCAAAAAAAAAAAAAAAAAAGTAAAAGGGAATGGGGCCATGGCCCAGTAGTAAAGCGCCCCTGGGTTCAATCCCCAGGACCCCTCTCCCCGCAAAAAAGGTTATACATACTGTTTTACAATATAGAAAATACTTATATTTAAAGTTTTATGCAAATGCAAACATAGGACAAAACGCAGTATACATATATTTAAGTATAAAAGACTGGAAGTAGCTATGCTATAATGTTAACAAATGGTAAGAGGGTAGTACTGGAAATACTTTTTCTTCTACTGCTGGGCATTTCCAAATTTTAGTATAATGTACTGAACTCCAACCAAGACACCCTGTTACCTACAAGATAAAAGCTTGTTATTCTAGCAGCCCTGGACCCCGACCCCCACCCGGAGCCTCACGGTCTCCGGAAGGCCCTTCGCCCTTTTCTCTACTTCTGAGTTCCTACTCAACCCCAACATCTAGTGCCAACCTCGAACGCTCGATCCAATTTTTCTCCTTCAGAATATGCCGGGCCTCTGGCTGCAGAGCAAGGCGCTCACGTGACCCGGAGTCATGACCCCGCCCACGTGAGCCGACCCCGCCCCGCGCGCACGTCGGCCCCTTTTAAGGCTGAGCCGGCGGCGGTTCTGCCTCCCTCCGAGACAGGTGTCAGTGTCTCTCGTCGCGCCGGTCTCCAAGTCGCTTCGCGGTGGCTGCGTCCGGCCCTCACCTGGACACTTTAGACGCCCAGGTTGAAAGGTGGGGAGGCCCATTACCTTCTGGATCCGCTTCAGCGCCATCCTTTCCGCTGCTTGAGACCGGGCGGCCCGGCGGGGCTGCCTGAGGCGGCCCGCTGCCGGCTCGGCCGCCGCGCTGCAAGCCGGGAACCGCTGTCTGCGCGTGCGCAACGCGGAGCACTGTGGGGCGGTCGTTGCGCGTGGCGCGTCCGAGCGCGTTGGGGTCAGGTCCTGCTAGTCAAGTAATTGTGGTCGCTCGCGTGCGGCGGGACGGCGTTAGCCTCTGGTCGGCGAGGGCCTGGGCACAGCGACGCGCTGAGTGCCATACGCTATGCTCCCTGTCCCCTCCCGGGCTCCTTCCCAGGCTTTCGCATAACTCCTGAGGGTATTCACCACCCTGTGAGTATACGTGTGCTTTTTGTACTTTGTGGTTAGAGGTCCTAACAGCTTTTTCCGTGTAAATGCAAGACTAAACCTGGCGCGGTGGCGCATGCCTGTAATCCCAGCGACGGGGAGGCAGACAGGAGGATCACAAGTTCCAGGCCAGCCTTCGCAACTTAATGAGACCAAAAAAATAAAAATAACAACAACAACAACAAAACAAAGGGAATGGGGAGATGTAGCTCAGGGGTAGGGGGTCCCGGGTTCAAGCCCCAGTACAAAAAAAAAAAAAAAAATGCACATACTAAGTACACAGGCATAACTATGCGTGAGGGCCTGGAGAACTGCATTTTCAGTACTACTTAAAGTAGTTTTGATGCACTGCCAAGGTTTGAGAACCGCGGCCTAACACTGCATGTCCCAGTCAATTCTTTGCCCTTCCCTCTTTCTGAAGACCTGGAAGTTGTCTAGGTCAACGTTTTTCAATTCGTGGTTATGAACTAATTAGTAGTGTGTCATGAAATCAGCTTAATGGGTTGCAACCATATTTTAAAACATGAAATGTAATACAATAAAATCTCCGTGTATCTCACATAGTAAAGGCAAGAATTGTGAAAGTTCTGTTGATGTGTGCATGGGTGTGTTTTGGTGGAATTTTTTTCTCTACACACTTGGCAGGACAAGGATGCTAATGCAGTTAGGGTAGGACCAAAGGCGTAATCTGGGATTGTCTCTGACTAGCCAGAACATATATAGTCTTTGTGTATACAGGATGTAAAATGAATCATATTTTGATGGTTCCCCAGTCCCTGGCTTCCATTCTGTCATTCTCTCAAACTGTCTTTCCCCCAACTTCATGAATTATCCTCTAACATAAAGCTAATCAAGCTGTATCCTTTCCCAAAACTCTTAAGGAAGCCCCATGACCTGCAGGAATACATTCAGAGTTATCCATTTCCTTTTTAGAATCTGGTATCCTCTAGCTTTACCTATTCCTCCCTAACCTGCTAACTTTTGAGTATTTCTATCAATGTACCCATTTACATTCCTTTACTCCTGGCTGCCCTTCATCTGGTAAAACCCAACCCCCCCACCTTCATCTTCCATCTGCACACATTGGTACACCCCTGTAATCCCAGGATCTCAGGTGATTGAGGCAGGAGGATAGCAAGTTTGAGGCCAGACTCAGCAATTTAGCAAGGCCCTTAACAACTTGACTCAAAAGGACTCAATGTATCAGTCATCACTCTGAGTGGACCAGGTTAAGAAATTTCCCTTGGTGTCACATCTTTGCATCTCAAATTTCCAGCCATGTGCAGTTGCTGTAAACTCAGCCATTTAGGAGAATAAGTCAGGAGGATTGCAAGTTTGAGGTCAGCTTGGGCAGCATAGTAAGACCTGGTCTCAAAATACATAGACAGGATAGTTAAAAAATTTGTATTAGGGCTGGGGTTGTGACTTAGTGGTAGAGTGCTTGCCCAGCATGTGTGGGGCACTGGGTTCAATTCTCAGCACTGCATATAAATTAATGGAATAAAAGTCAATCAACAACTAAAAAAATATTTTTTAAAAAAATTTGTGTTAAACCACAGGCCATCCATCTCTACATTGTTTACCTCACTCTCCCTTCTATGAAACAAATCATCTCAAAATTTTACAAGTGTTTATATATTGATTTAAGAATATAATTTTTAATGATAGTTATTCCTGGTAGTAGGTCTACTAGTGATACTAATTTCCAAAAATTTCTACAGATGATTTGCATCACTTATATAATCCAGGGAAACAAAAGAAATCACACTCTAAAGAATAGAAAATAAAAAGTTAAATTTTTCCTCACTATTGGTAGTTTAGTCTGTAATTTTCTAAACTTTTTATTATGCATGTATGCAATGTTTAATTTTTAAAACTTTGAAATAATTTTAGATATACAGAAGTATTTTTAAAATGTTACAAAAAAGATTTAAACATCAATGATAATTTCATAAAAACTTAAAACTGGGCCATGAGTGGTGATGCTTTGCTGGAGATCCCAGCTGCATAGACGGCTGAGATAGTAAGCTGGCAAGTTATAGGTCAGCCTGGGCAACTTGGTAAGACTTTGTTTAAAAATAAAATTTAAAAATGTTCTGGAGAGCCCAGTGCACTGGCACCCACCTATAATCCCAGCTACGCTGGAGGTTGAGGCAGAAGGCTCACAGATTGGAGGCCAACCTCAGCAATTTAGACCCTGTCTCAAAATAAAACAACAAAAAAAGGACTTTGGCTATAACTCAATGGTAAAGTATTCCTGGGTTGGATCCCCAGCACCTAACACACACACAAAAAGGGTCTGGGGATGTAGCTCAGTGATAGAGCACTAGAGCCCTAGCTTAGCCATGCATAAGAACCTGAGTTCAATCCCCAGTGCAAAACACAAGAAAACTGGACAAAAGATTTGCATAGACATTTCTTCAAGGATAAACAATTGGTAAGTACATTTTAAAAATCATTATTCATTAGGGAAATGCAAATCAAAGCCACAATAGGAGACCACTTTGTACACTCCAGGATGAAGACAAGTTTTGACAAGAATATAGAGAAGCTGGAGCCTTCACACATTCTGGTGAAGTAAAATGGTACAGTCACTTTTTGGAAAATGGTTGATATAGTTGCTCATAAAGTTAATCAGAGTTATCATATTACTCTTAAGTATACACACAAGATCAAATATAAATATACATTAATTTGTATACAGATGTTTATAGCAGCATTATGCATACTAGTCAAAAGGTCACAACAACTGAAATGTTCAATGGCTAAACAAAAGTGATATATCCACACAAGGGAGTATTTTTTGGAATAAAGTACTGATATCTATTGATTGTGTGTGTGTGTGTGTTTGTGTGTGTATTTATTTCTGGGGTTGCTGTAACAAAGTACAACAAACTGGGTGACTTAAACAACAGAAAGATATTGTCTCATAACTCTGGAGGCCGCAAGTCTGAAATCAAGATATTGTCAGGGTTGGTTCCTTCTGAGGGCTGTGAAAGAGAATCTTTTCCATTGGCTTTTCCCTAACTCCTTACCAGCCTTTGTTTAGTAAATCGTGTTCTTGTATCTTCATAGTATCTTCATACTATGCATGTTCCACTTTCCCCTTTTGTATGTATATAGTCAGGGCTGATTGCTCATTGGTAGAATACATGCCTAATATGCACAGTGCCATATGTTTGATCCCCAGCACTACAAACAAACATAAAAGGATACAGTTACATTGGATTAGAGCCCCAATGGCCTCTAAAAAAAATTTTTTTAGATATTAATAGACCTTTATTTATTTATATTTGGTGCTATAATCAAACCCAGTGCCTCACATATCAGGCAAGTGCTCTACCATTGAGCCAAAACCCCATCCCCACCCCCATGACCTCTTAATAACCTGATCATCTTCAAAGATTTGGTTTCCAAATAAGATCACATGCTATCACAAGCTACTGGGAGTTAGTACTATAATGTCTTTTGGGGAGACACAGTTCAACACAATAATAGATGAAGGACAGAAGGTATAGCTCAGTTTTAGAGCTCTTATCTAGGATGAATAAGCCACTGGGTTTGGTCCCCAGTACTAATAAATAAATCCTGAAAACACTATATTAGGGTAGTGGCCCATACCTGTAATCCCAGGGACTCAGAAGGTTGAGGCTGAAGAATTGCAAGTTTGAGGACAGCCTCAGCAACTCAGTAAGACCCTGTCTCAAAAAATAAAAAAAAGAAAAGAAAAAAGGACTAAGGATGTAGCTAAGTGATAGAGCACCTCTGGCTTCAAAAAGAAAAAGAATAATATATTAAGTCTGATCTAATTTTACTCAACATTTCTAACACCAAATGTGTTAGTTCTTTCCCTTTATTAACCAATTCTTTCACTTTTCAGACACTAACTGTACTACAATTCCATTCTAATACTAACCTCCTTGAGTCACCACAAGCAAACCCCACAGGTTAAGAGCTTAGTCCCCACAAGACTGCCCCCATTTCCTATGCCAGTCACAAGTCTCAGGCTGCCTCCTGTACTTAGAATGAAAGAGACTGAATTTGGAGTCCCCATTCTGAATTAAGAACAAACTTCCTCCTGCTGAAAGATGGAATCTTTTTTTTTTTTTTTTTTTTTTTGGTAGCCCTTTAGGGTTACAACCCTGTCCTCTCCTTACCCCCAAAGGCACCAAAGAAACCCGGAAGTGAAGAATGAAGAGATCTAGTCCCTGCCCCAGCCCTAACACAGGATAATTAAATCTATGTATGTGTATCATCTGACTTTTGTTTCTGTAAATTGTAACTGCTTCTGTTGGGCTGGTGGAGAGAAGCAATCTAACTGCTTCTCAATTTGATCAAGTTCACAATTCATTTTTCCATCTTTTGTCTGTTAAGTGAACCAGTGGCCAAATCTGCCAGCCAGGATCCAGGCCGGGTTGGTGGGCTAGACTGTTTGTAACATGAACCTCATTGATGTGTAGGCATGATTGATGAAATCATTGCCTATTGGTGACTAAACCCCATGTCCAGCCTTTTTCCTGGTGGTCCTGGGATGATGCTGGAAGATCCAGCCCTCTATTTACAGGGTTAGATCCTCTGGCATCCTGTCCATCATTCTGAAACTTTATCTGTGGGCTCACCAAGAGTCACCTCATCGCCATACCTCAGGGTTTTGCTTTTGTTAATGAAAAACAAAAGACCCTCCTGTCACCTCTATCATGCAGGAAATTCCAAGGGTTGCTTTTCTTATTATATCAAATAAGTGAAAGAAGCCATGAATCAAAATGTAGTCTGTAAAAAAAAAAAAAAAGTTAAAAACTCATAAAAAAAAAAAGCCAGTTACCAAAGACCAATAGTGTATGACTCCATTTATATGTCTAGAATAGGCAACCCTACAGAGACAGAAAGTAGATTAACGGTTGCCTGTGATAAAGAAAGAAGGGAATGGGGAGTGATTGCTGATGGTTAAATTATATATATGTTTGTACAGCTGTTTAAAATATGATGCAAGCCTGTAGTACCAGCTACTCAGGAGGCTGAGGTGGGCCAACCTGGGCAATTTAGCAAGACCCTGTCTCAAAGTAAAGGTGGGAGTGCTGGGTATGTAGCTCAGGAGTAGAATGCTTGCTTAGCATGCAGGAAGCCCTGGGGTCAATCCCCAGTACTGAAGAAAAGAATATATGTATGTTGAGTCTGTAGATTGCTTTGGGCAGATTGACATTTTACTGATATTGTTTCCCATTCCATAAACACTGGTTATCTTTCCATTTTTTAAACGTCTTTCAGCAGTGTTTTGTAATTTTCAGTGTATGTCTTTCACCTCCTTTTTAAAATTAGATATTTTTGTTCTGTTAGATGTTATTGTATATAGAATTTCTTAATTACCTATTCTGATAAGTTTTTTTATTTTGTTTTGTTTTGTACTGGGGATTAAACCCAGGGTTGCTTTACCACTGAGCTATATCACCAGCCCTTTTAATTTTTAAGACAGGGTCTTGCTAAGTTGCTTAGGGTCTTGCTAAATTACTGAGGCTGGCCTCAAGCTTGTGATCCTCTTGCTTCACCCTCCCAATCACCTGGCCCTACTCTTGATAGTTCTTTACAGGTGTATAAAAACACTACTTATTTTTTTGTTAGTGTTCTTGTACTCAACAACATTGCTGAATTCGTTTATTAGCTCTAGTAACTTTCTTATGGATTCTTTGAAATTTTCTATATATAAGATTATGTGAACTGCAAATATAGTTTTATATCCATTCCATTTTGTAAACCTTTTGTTTCCCTGTAAATTTTTTTCCTAATTGTTTTGGATAGAATTTTCGATACTATATTAAATAGAAGTGGAGAAAGTGGACATTTTTTCCTTGTTTCTGATCTTATTGGGAAATTTTTACTCTTTCACCATGGGTATGATGTTCCCTCTAGGCTTTTTATAAGTGCCTTTTTTCATGTTGAGCAAATTCTATTCTTCCTTTGTTGATTTTTTTTTTTGGGGGGGATGGTTACTGGGGATTGAGCTACATCTCCAGTCCTTTTTTTGTTTATTCTTTTAATCTTTTTTTTTTTTTTTTTTCAGGGCCTAGGACTGAACACAGGGCCTTGTGCATGCTAGGCAAGCACTCTGCCACTGAGCTTAATTTCCAACCCCTAATTTTTAATTTTTGAGACAGGATCTCACTAAGTTACTGAGGGTCTTGTTAAATTGCTGAGGCTGGTCTCCCCTACCTCAGCCTCCCAAATCTCTGGGATCACCAGCTTGTGCCACTGTGCCCAGCTACTTTTCTGCATGTTCTCCAGATATTTTCTTTGTAATAACCATGAGGATTACATAGAACATCCTAAAGTAATAGTAAGGTAATTTAAATTGATATTAAATTGATTAAATTGCAATTAAAAACTATACAGTTTTCTCCATATTATTGATGTTACAAATTATGTCTCTATACAGTGTGTACCCAACAACATAGATTTATTTATTTATTTATTGCAGTATTGAGGATTGAACCCAGGGGTGCAGGGGTACTCTACTACTGCACTATGCCCCCTTCCCTTTTTTTTTTTTTTATAAATATATTTAAGACATGTCTCACTAAGTTGCCCAGGCCTCCAACTTGCCTTGACCTCTGAAGAGCTGGGATTACAGATGTGTGCCACCCTGTTCAGCCCTAATAAGATAGATTTAAATTTAAATTTATAATTTTTTATTCATTTGTCCTTTTTTCTTTGTTTTTTAAAGATTTAAATTTAAATTTAAATTTTTTTATGCATTTGTCTTTTTTTCTGTCTTTTTTTGGAGATGGGCAAGTTTCTCAATGTTGCCCAGGCTAGTCTCAAATTCCTGTGATCCTCCTGCCTCAACCTTCTGAGAACCTGGGAATACAGGTATGAGCCACTGCACCTGGCTCAGTCCTGTTGAAAATTAAAAGTGGAGTTACAAACCAAAATTACAAAAATACTGACTTTTATATTTGCCCATGCATTTGTCATCACTGCAGATCTTTATATCTTTATATGGCTGTGAGCATCCTTTCATTTCAACCTGAAGGCTCCCTTTACCATTCCTTGTAGGGCAGGTGGCATGCAAATAAGATCTGCTATGCTTCCTCCAGTTAAAGAGGGGGAAAAGGAAAATGAGCTGCTACTTGCTCAGGACCAACTCTACCACCATGTTGGTGAAGAGTGGGTATGTTGAGTAAAAATGCCATGAAACATATCCTGCCTCTTTAAAGCTTTTTCTTGCTTGAGTGTTTGCTGGGTTGCTGTAAACCTTTGATCTTTCCAGAGCTTCTACAAAGGTGGTTTAGAAGGCTTCTAGTTGTTTCTGCTTGTTTCTATGGGGAATTCAAATAGGCAATGATTTTTTTTCTTTTTTAAACAGAGAGCATTTTGGGAAACTGGCACCTTCATTCAGAGCTGGTGATTGTGCCAAGAAGACAATCTGTATGTGTGTTTGTGTGTTTGTGTATTTGTATATATATGTGCATGTTATCTATAAGTATGTATGTTTATATACATATATATGTGCACATATGAATTTGTATATGTTTATGTATATGTATACATGCACATACACAGATGATATGGGTATCTGAAAAGCCTTAAAATGTTGATATCCTACTGACTTAGAAATTAAACTCCTACAAACGTGGCTTAAGGAAATAATCATGTATGTGTGTAGGGCATTTTGGCTATAAGGATATTTCTTGCCCACATTCCTTTTAATAATGAAATACTGGTAGAAATATTTATGTCCAGCAGTAGGAGTTGTTAAAATATACTATGCATGGCCCACCATGCTGTGGGATGCTAAAACTCATGTTAAGGAAAATTTAATTTCAGCAAACTTGATTACTTAACATTTTTAAAGAGTTAAAATAGATCATATTATAGGTCACAAAGCAAATCTTAGCAAATAAAAAAAGGATATAATTTCTTACACCCTATGAGATCATAATAGAGTGAAATTAGAGATCAATGATAAGATCAAAACCAGAAACTACTCTAATACCTGGAAACTAAATAGTATGCTTTTGAATGACAAATGGATAGCAGAAGAAATTGGGGAGAAATTTAAAAAAATTATTACAAATGAGAATAGTGATAGACATATCAAAATCTCTGGGACAGTATAAAGGCAGTTCTAAGAAGAAAATTTATAGCTCTGAGTTCATACTTTACAAAAGTCCCTAGAAAAAGTCAAAGAAATGAACACCAAAAGAAATAGAAGTCAGGAAATAATTGAAATTGGAGCCAAAATCAATGAAACTGAGAATAAAAAATAATACAAAGGATCAACGAAACAGTTGGTTTTTTGAAAGGATGAACAAGATTGATAAACCCTTCGCCAAACTAATGAAAATAAAGAGAAAGAGGACTCACTCAAATAAAATTAAAGGTGAAAACGGAAATGTCACCACACACATTATTGTAATCCAGAGAATCATCAGAAGCTATTTTGAAAATTAATACCTGAATATTTGAAATATTGAAGACACTGACAGATTCTTAGAGACATATGACCTACACAACTTGAACCATATGATATATTAAACTTACAAAGATCAATATCAAATAATGAAATTGAAGCAGCTATCAAAAGCCTTCCAACAAAGGAAAGTCCAGAATCCAATTGATTCTCAGCTGAGTTCTACCACACCTTTAAAGAAGAACTAATACTAATTCTCAAAATTTTCCATGAAATAGAAAAGGAGGGAACACTGCCAAATTCATTTTATGAACCCAGTATCACCCTGATACCAAAACCAAAGACACATCAAGGAAAGAAAACTTCTGGCTGATATCCTTGATGAATATAGATGCAAAAATTCTTAATAAAATATTGCCAAATCATATACAAAAACATTAAAAAGATAGTGAAATCCATGACCAAATGGATTTCATCCCAGGGATGCAAGGTTGGTTCAACATTCACAAATCAATAATAGCAATTCACCACATAAATACAATCACATGATTATCTCAATAGAATCAGAAAAAGCATTTGATAAAGTCCAGTACCCATTCATGTTTAAAACACTAGAGAAACTAGGGATAACAGGAACTTACCTCAACATTGTAAAGTTACATATGACAAACCTATGGCCAATATCATACTGAATGGAGACAAACTGAAAGCATTCCCTCTGAAAACAGAAACAAGTATGCCTACTCTCACCACTCTTATTCAACGTAGTCCTTGAAATTCTGCCCAGAGCAATCAGGCAAGAGAAGGGAATTAAAGGGATACAGATAGCAAAAGAAGAACTCACATTATCTGTTTGCTGATGACATGATCCTGTATTTAAAAGACCCTCCCCCCAAAAAGTCAAACTCCATCAGAAGACTTCTATAGCTGATAAATTTAGTAAAGTAGCAGGATATAAAATCAACATACATAAATCAATTGCTCACTTATACTCCAATAATGAATCTGCTGAAAAAGAAATTAGAAGGACTATCCCATTCCCAATAATCTAAAACAAAACAATAACAACAAAAAAACAGGAATTGATCTAATGAAGGATGGAACAAAACAGATGTGAAGACCAATGGAGTAGGAGACACAGAGACAAACCCACATAAAAACAGTTCTCTCATACTAGACAAAGGTGCTAAAAACATACATAGGAGAAAAGAAGGCTTTTTAAGTAAATGATGCTGAGCAAACTGCAAATTCATATGTAGAAGAATGAAACTTGATCCCTGTCTCTCTCACCCTGCACAAGTCAAAGTGGATCAAAGACCTAGGAACTACACTAGAAACTTTGCAACTGCTAGAAGAAAATGTTGGGCCAACACTTGCAAGGTGTCAGCAGAGAAACTGAATTCCTTAACACAACTCTTTTAAAAATAAGACTTGGGCTGGGGTTGTGGCTCAGTGGTTAAAGCACTTGCTTAGCATGCATTAAGCACCGGGTTCGATTTTCAGCATCACATATAAAGAAGTTAATCCAAAATAACAGGGTTAAAAAGGAAGTGGAGGGGAGGAAAAGGGTCAGGGGGGAGGGATTCTATCAAAGTAAAAGAAAGACCCGTGCACTAGATGAAGGAGATTAAGGGGGAGGAGAAAGGATAAGAACAGAACAGTGGAATGAATCTGACTTAACTTTCCTGTGCACAGTTATTTTAGTTAGACAAGTCTCACTAAATTGTCCAGGCCAACCTTGGAACGGAAGAGGAGAAAGTTTTGAGGTGGTGTGGATGATTTAGTGAGACCTGTCTCACTAAAATAAATTTTTTTTTTTTTTGAACCAGGGATTGAACTCCCAGGGACACTTGGCCACTGAGCCACTCCCCAGCCCTATTTTGTATTTTATTTAGAGACAGGGTCTCAGTGAGTTGCTTAGTGCCTTGCTAAGTTGATGAGGCTGGCTTTGAACTCAAGATCCTCCTGACTCAGCCTCCTGAGTTGCTTGGATTACAGGCGTGCGCCACCACTGGCTACTAAAATAAATTAAAAATAAAAATAAAATAACTGTTGGGAGGCTGGGGTTGTGGCTCAGTGGTAGAGTCCTTGCCCAGCATGTGCAAGGCACTGGGTTAGGCACTCAGCATTACTTAAAAAAAAAAAAAAAAAAAAAAGAATAAAATAAAGGTATTGTGTCCATCTACAACTAAAAATATTTTTTAAAAAAATAACTTCTAAAATATTAATGAAGGAATGGGGATGTAACTCCATGGTAGCGCACTTGCCTACCATGAACAAGGGTCCTGGGTTCTAGCCCTAGTACTGCAAAAGTGTCCTGTGGATATACATGATAGGGAGAGTCACTGGTATATTCATATATGCCTTCTGATAGCTGGGACTAGAGGCACTATACCCAACTAATACAACTTATTTACTTTTTTTTTTTTTCCCAGTACTGGGAATTGAACCTAGGTTGCACCCTAAGGCCGGTGGTCAGATGATTTTTAGAAAATAAACTTTGTTGTCAGGTGTGATGGCACATACCTGTAATCCCAGCAACTCAGGGTGCTGAGGCAGAAGGATCACAAATTCATGTCCAGCCTCTTCAATTTAGGTAGACCTGTCTCAAAAATAAAAAAGGGTGGGGGTGTGGCTAGGTAGTAGAAGGTCTCTAGGTTCAATCCCCAGTACCACAAAAAAAAAAACCAAATAAAAATAAAATTAATCATCCAACTTTCTCCAGTGGCAATCATTACTGTCTTAAATCCATTTAGGATTGTCCACTCCCCAAACTCTTCCTCGCTGTATTTGTACTTCTCTGGATCCCCAAAATGCCTCTAGCTTTACATATCAGTTCCCATTTACAGATCATGAATTGTCCTCTGAACTTGGGTGGCTGTTGTGATCTACCATTTTACTGAAGAGTGCAGGTTCAGAAGCATTGAATGGATTCTCCCAGGACAGAATGAAACCTTGTACCAGGCAACATATTAATCTCATACAAATATTAACTCATTTAATCTTCAAAGAGAGGATACGACATAATACCCCCCCCTTTTTTTTTTTAAGAAGGGACTGTGGTTCCAGAGTTCTATCTTGCCAGAGCTTCTAGAGCTACTAATTATTAATATCAGATTCCAATCCAGGTATTCTGGCTCCAGAAGGCTTTTAAACACTACTTTAGTGTCTTGTGTATCTAGTAGTAAAATAAATAAATAAAACAATAACTTTTAATATTTAATGTGACAACGCAAAAAACGCTGAGGTTCAAAATTTTACCTGCCCAGATACTCCTAGTGTGTGGGTGAGAGTGTGAAAACCCACTTCCGGAGTTCCAGGCTCATTATATTTGCTTAGTAATGCAATATAAAGAATATTCTTTAGAGCTTCACAATGTGAATTTACATCTTTTGCAAGGGGTAACAGGCCAGAAACACGTTCAAAACAGCTCCGCAAGTTAGAATAGGAAAGTTGTTTTGATTAATAACAGAGAAAAAGGTTTTCTTAGTAAATTAAACTCAAAACAGGTGTGGATTTCCCTCAGGTCCAGGTTCGTGGCCCCGGACGGGTCCTCAGGCAGATTCTGCACTGAAGGCGCAGCCGGGCGCTTTCGGGCCGGGGCAGAGCGGTGGGAGGCAGGAGGGCGCGGCTGCGCTGGCCCAGGCGCACGCTCCGCACTTCGGCCCGTCGGCAGGCCGTCCCCTCCCTCGCCAGCCGCCGCCTGCCCTCCGCCCGGAGCCCCGCGCGATGCGGAGCGGGGCGGGCGCGGCAGCGAGGCCCCTCCCCGGCGCCCGCCGCGGCCGTGCGAGCAGCGGAGGAGGCGGGAGCGTGAGGCCTCCGCGCTCATGGCGTCGCCCGGGTGAGTGCCGCCTTGGGCCGCGCCGCCACCTCGTGGGGGGCGCCGACCTGGCGGGGGCCCGGCCCGGAGCTACCGGTATTTTGTACCCACGCCCTGACCTCGCCTCGGACGCGGCGCCGGCGTTCCCTACTGCCAGGTCCCGGACCCGCGGCCCGCGGCCTCCCCGCCGACCTTGGGCGGACGCGGCCGAGCCAGGGTCGTAGCGCCGGGCTTGGGTGGGGGCAACCAGGACAGCGGCGGGTCGGGGGCAGGGATAGGGGCCCGAGGCTTGAGGATCTGGGTGACGTAAGAAGGGTTTGGGACTGGGGTCGCGTCGGGGAACCGGGATGCGGGTCCTAGCAGAGGCCTGGGGGAGTCTCGCCCGCTCCTGACGTCTGCGTTTCTGGCGTTTGAACTTGATTGCGTTGGAAGCCGAGGTTCGGTGTCGCTGTCGTTAGGACGTTTCTAGGGTGTCCCAGAATGGCAGACAGCCGGATCCTTGCCCAAAGCCGGAAAGCCGGCCTGGAATCTTATCTGCCCAGCCGGTGCCCACCGGCCTGCCTTAAGGTGGTTGCGCTTATTCTGATATTACCTTCCTATTTATTTGTTTACAAAGTTCTTTCTTTTAGGAAATAAAGGTGACACACATAGTTTCTAATTTTTTTCGCCCTTTGGAAAATAAAACTCAGAAATTATTACCTTTTTGATAATTTTGCTAGACATGAAATCTGAGGTTGCCAATTAATCAAATACCTTCATTTTACAGAGGTGGAAAATTAGTTTCAAGGTCATTGCATTAGTTGGTAAAATTCTTCTTTGACTATAGTCAGTCATTCAGAGGGTCTTAGACCCAGTAGCAATGGTAGCAATTCATGTTATACATCTTTACAGTGCCCAGAGGGCTTTATAGCTGCAGGGAGACCTGTAGGTTGAACATGGGGTTGCTGTACCTCTTACAAATGAGACCTGAGCTAGAATGAGTAATTTGGCTCAGTCCAGTGGCCTGTATGAGGCAAGCTGAACTTGAACCCACGCCTGCAGACTCCAGCTGCAGGCCCACTGTTTTTCTAAGCTTGGGAGCAGCAGTCACCACTGGGACCAGACCTTTTCACTGCCAGCTCTGTACCCAGTACTTTGAGCTCATAAATAGAATAAGCAGTGGCCCATCCCTGGGAATGGGCTAATTGACTCAAGGGTTGAAGGTCTTTCTGCATTATTGTCCTGCTTGTCAAGAAAGTGTAAGACAGGGCCTCCTAGAGTCAGCATGAGGGTGACTGAGCCTGTGGAGAATTGTCATGAAGCTTTTAAAAAATCATGGTGCACTTGGTTCCAAAACACACTACTTTTTAGACATGGATCAGAGGAGAACTTAGTGTTGGGTTGGTAATTCTTTGAGCCAGTAGGGCCTAAACTGTGTTCCTATTGTAAGTGACATTCAATATGTGTGGTTCCAGCTATTTGTGAGTGACCCTGAATCTGCAGTGTGTAGTAATTCTAATTTTCTGAGGCGTATACATTGCAAAGTTGAGGTGAAAAAACCATTTCGTTTTATGGAGAAAACTATGTCCTTTTACTGGGTATACAAATTTAGGGACTGTGCTTATCTCCAGATATGACTCCCAAGTGTCTCTTCTGTAGGCTTCCTTGGTAGATAAAGAGTCCAGCAAGGAAGACTGCTTCCTGAGACCCTTGGCCCGTCTTAGTCAGCTGACTACAATCATCAAACCTACTACAGTAGGTGTCGAGGGGTACAAATCCAGAAATAGAGGGCAGAGGTGGGAGAAAAGCTGAATTCTGACAGAAGTGTTTATGTAGGGGTTTCCAAATGTGATGTTCTTTACTGATAGGGTCCATGAGAGAGTTAAGAAGGAAAGAAGAAACCTTGACCATTTTTGCAGATCTTACAAATGTGCCAGGCATTGTGCTAGAGAAAAAGGTGTGTTTGAGAAATGACCCACAGTCTTGTATGTCTGGATCTAAGTGGAGACAAGTTCAGAGGAGATGGTAGCACCAGACTCTGGGCTCACTGTCTTACTACTTGCCAAAGGGCATTTCTTGTCTGCACCATTGTGTTGGAGCTTTGGGAGAAGCCATGTGCAGCAGTGTAAAGTAGGCAGAGGGGCAGAAGACACATAACTCACCCACCTGCCACCAAGTATCCTTTCCTGAACACATAACTCTCACCCAGTTCCCACCATCCCTGTTCCTTATATGCCCTTCCCTGGCTTTTCCACAACTGCCCACATCTCCTTTCCTTGCTTTACGGGACATTGCCTTCTCCACTGGCTCTTTCATTGTTGGTGTTTCCTTGGTTTCTGTGGTCTGTTTGTCTTGTCTCTCTTTTTTTTAAGTGGTACTATGGATTGAACTCAGGGCTCAGGGACATTCTACCACTGAGCTTCATCCCCAGCCCTTTTCTGGGAGGTGGGGGAGAGTCTTGCTAAGTTGCCCAGGCTGGCCTCATATTTGTGCTTCTCCTGCCTCATCCATCTGAGTTGTTGGGATTGCAGTGGTGTGCCATCATGCCCAGCTTATTTCTGTGGCTTTAACTCTTTGTCCATGATTTATAGGTGGGCTTCTGGGGGGTGTTCCTCTGTTGCCTAAAACTATGTATAGTATTGAATATGGTGTCTTTTCTGGAAGCGTCTTTGGCTTTCATCAAATTCTCAAAGATGTTCTTATCCCTAACAATATTACAACCATCCATCCTGAATTCCCAGATTTTCATTTCCATCTGTTCTTTGGATATAACTCCTCAAATTCCTTTAATAAACCTGGGTTACCTATACAAAGTATATACATTTTTCAGATTATATTGGAAAATTATTTGAGTAACATAAAATGTATAAAACAAAAATCAAATGTAATCCCGGTTTCTCTAGACCACCACCTCTTTTTTTTCCCCTGTGGTACTGAGGATAAAACCCAGGGCCCTTCACGCCTGAGCTATATCCCCAGCCCTTTTAAAATTTTTTATTTAGATACAGTCTGGCTAAGTTATCAAGGTTGGCCTCGAACTTGTGATCCTCTTGCCTCAGCCTCTCAAGTCACTGGAACTACAGGTGTGCACTGCTGCACCTGGCTAGACCACCACTCTTACAATACTGGTGTGCAGTAGTCCCCTTTTTCTGTGTAGGATTCATTGAAAGATCCTCGGCAAATGCCTGAAACAGTGGCTAATATCAAATCCTATGTTTTTTCCTACATACCTGTGAAAAAGTTTAATTTGTAATCAAGTTTAATTTATGAATTAGGTACAATAAGAGATTAAAAATAATATAAATCATTTATAACAATATACTAAAATAAAAGTTTGCAATTTGGGACCACTATTAAATGAAATAAGGGTTATTGAACACAGGCTGTGACACAGACAGCTGGTCTGATAAGAGAACTACTAAGTGACTGACAGGTAGTGGATACTCTGGGAAAAGAGACGATTCATGTCTGGTGTAACAGGGCTGGACAGTAGATTTCATTATGCTACTTAGAACAGCTCAAAATTTAAAACTTGGGAATTATTTATTTCTGGAATTTTCCATGTAACATTTCTAGACTGCAAATGACCATGAATAACTGGAGCTGTGGAAAGCAAAATCAGGGATAAGAAGGAACTACTGTATTTTTAAATATTCTGTTACTCTTAGACAGCCTTCAGAAATAAGAGTTCTTCCCTGTTCCCATCTGCGGTTGGAATACCCTGACAGACTTTTCCTTTGCATTTACATATTATGTTTTTTCTTTACTCTGTTTTTATGTAAGTGTTATCATACTGTTCTGCAGCTTGCTTTATTCACTCAACAGTATGCTTTGAAGTTCTTTGAATGTCAGAACACAAAACAGATCTACCTAAATTTTGACAGTTATGTAATATTCTGTGTCATGGTTATATTATTCAGTTAAGAATGTTTACAGTTTTGTCTAAGATAATGCTATCCATCTGTGTCTCCCTCTAGACATCTGTAGCAGATGCAAAGAATTGGACTTTGTGGTAGAGATCTTGCCTGTTTTGATACTAACAAATTATCCTTATAAATGTACTGCCTTCCCCTTTACCACCAGATTTTAAGGGTTCTTCATACCTCCCTGCACATGACATCAGCCCAGAGAGTAGGAAACCTGACATTTTCTTTCACCCATTCTCTAGAAATCTCATCCCAGTCCAATTTGTTTGATCTGATTGGTAACATCAAGTTCTAACCAACCACATTCCACCAGTACCATTTGATCCACATAAGTGAACTTACACTCCTCAGCTTTTCATTGCAGAAAATATGGTCATTGTTGCACTGAAATCATCCCACACATGGAATGAGGCCTATCTGGGAAGGAAGGAGCTCAGGCTGAGGAAGGAGGGAAGGATGCGGGAATGTCAAAGATGTCGTTTCAGGGGAGGAGCCTTGGACTCTAAGTGGAGCTGGGGAGAAGTGAGACTCATGGTAATGGATGAGGGAACTGATTGAAGTCAAGACTGTGTGATGATCAGGGTGAGGAGAAGCCATCACTGGACATAACCCTAAAACCAGTGGTTCTTTGTAGACCCATAGCCAGTGCCTGGGGAGGGAAGGTACCTGAGCTGAGCCCCCGCTTCCTCTTTCCTCTCTTCCACCCACCCTTCTTATTCCCACTCCTCCTCTTTCCTCTCCCCTTCTCTTTCTTCTTTCCTGCCTTCCTTGCCATTTCTTTTGGCCCTGTCCTCACTTGCTTGTCCTTTATAACCTTAACTGGAGACCTTATTCCCACTCCCCTCAGGAATATCACTACCCATTGGAATTCTCAAGGACTCATCTGCCTTGGTAACTAAAGCTCTCCTATTAATATTCATAGGACATTTAAAGTACTTAAGGATTATTTTAACCTGTTGGCTTCCCTATATAGAAAGTTTCTCTCCCAACACATTTATCTATTTTTGGAGGGATGGGCGGTTATTAAAAATTGAACCCAGGGCGCTTTACTACTGCAATACATTCCCAATTCTTATTTTTTTATTTTGAGACAGGGTCTCACAAAGTTGCTGAGGTAAGTTTCTAAGGCTGGCCTCAAACTTGTGATCCTCCTGCATCAGCCTCTAAAGTCACTGGGAATACAGGTATGCACCACCATGCCTGTCCCAACACCAGCATCTTGCAGGGAAGAAAGGACTTGGCTTTCTCACTTTAACCAGAACTGGACTGAGGGAGCCAGAGTGAGGGCCGAGTGGAGGATGGAGGAATGGGACTCATATACCACATGTGGAGGAGAAAGCACTAGAGAGCTTAAACAAGATTTAACTTGCTCTTGGGAGAAATCCATCAGGGCTGTGACCTGTGTGGAAAGGACATGACTTTGCCTGCAGGGCTGAGGCCTTGCAGTGGCTTTCCCCATGAATCTAGGATTCTCATACCAGGAGGTCTGTCAGGGGTGGAGGAGGCCACTGGCTCTATAGAGCAGCTCTCTAAGCTTCACTTAATCAGGGCTTCATCAGAACATCCAAGCAGTTGACCTCTCTGTATATAGAAACAGAAGAGTGCCCCCAAGCTCAGGGACTCTTACCCAGAACCTCCAGGGAAGGGACTTTCCGGTCCTGGAAATGCTCTTTTAAATTTAAATCCAGTCCATTTCCAACAAGTGTGTTGTCAAGCCCTGTTTTGAGTGCTTTTTGCATGTGTTAGCTAATCTTCATAGCAACCCAATGCAGTAGACGAGGACATTGAGGCCCAGCTCTGCAGTTTAAGATAAAACTTGATGCAAAATGACTGTGTTAGTAAGCTTTTTGTTGCTGTGATGGAATACCTGAGAAAATCACTTAAAGGAGAAATGATTTATTTTGGCTCATGATTTCAGAGGTTTCAGTCCGTGGTCACTTGGTTCCATTGCTCCTTGGGCCTGTGTTGAGGCAGAACATCATGGCAGGGAGCATGTGAAGGAGCAGAGTGACTCACCTCATGGCATACAGGAAGCAGAGAAAGAGAGAAAGGGTCTGGGGACAAAGTAAACCATTCAGAGGTGTGCGCCTAGTAGGACTGACTTCCTCCAGTTAGGTCCTACCTCCTCAAGTTTCTACCCCCTCCAAAAGTTCATTAAACTATGCATCTGTTAATGAATTAATTCATTGATGAGGTCAGCGCCCTCATGATCCAATCATTTCCCCAAAGTCCAACCTCTGAACACTGCCACATTGGGACAAGCCTTTAACACATGAGCTTTTGGGGAACATTTCAGATCCGAACCCTAACAGTGACTCCATTCAGGATTATTACTGTTGGTTTAAATTTGGTTTCCAAGACACAGACAAAAATGTTTGATTCTGTAGTTTTTGTTCTTTAGAGAACACGGGCAGCTTCTCCTCACACCCTTTGAGTGAAGCTGAATTAAAGATATGCTCACATGGGTTGCCAGAGTAGACGCTGTTAACAAAGCAGACCATACCTTCAATTGTGGCTTTACAAAAACAAAAACTAGAATGGAATAATTCAGAGGCAAGTCTTTCCTTTGAAGGATGTGTACCTGGAGACTGGGTGTCCAGGCCACCTGCATACCAGCAATGGTGTGTGGGTCAGAGACAGAGATCTGTTTTAGATTTTCTCCATTATAGCTTTTTATATAATTGTTAGGGTTTTTTTGTTTTTGTTTTTGTTTTTTAACAGTACTGAGGACTGAATCCAGGACCTTGTGCATGCTATGTGTGCTATACCTCTGAACTATATCCCCAGCTCTTTTTATTTTTTAATTTTTATTTATTTATTGTAGATGAACACAATACCTTTATTTCTTAATTTTTATGTGGTGCTGAGGATCAAACCTAGTGCCTCACACGTGCTAGGCAAGTGCTCTGCCACTTAGCTACAACCCTGGCCCTTATTTTTTATTTTGAGACAGGGTCTTATTCAATTGCTGAGGCTGGCCTTGAAATTGTGATCTTCCGGCTTCAGCCTCCTGAGTTGCTAGGATTACAGGTACATGCCACCACACCCACACCTGGCTAAAATGCAAGTTGATTCTATCTTTATTGTGGTTAAACCCTGACATGGAGGAGGAGGCTTTAGAGCCTATGTCTTTGGGAAAGTTACAGTGGGATATTGACTCTTCTGGCTCCAGACTTCTTCCAGCCCATGTTCCCAAATGGGAGTTGGGGGCTGATATGTGTCAGTGTGTCAGTACTGATTTGCTCACGATCCCCTCAGCCTTGCCAGTGCAGTCCCCACAGTCTTGGCCAATGGAGATAGAACCAACCGATTGAGTCTAAAATCTTGGATTTACTTCTGTCTTTCTGTCTTATGCCTTTTGTCTTGTCTGTTGAGGATTTCACTTCACAGATACCTTGAGAGCCTAACCATGTGCCATCATCTCTAGTGCTGCTGACCAGGTCTGAGTCTTCAGGCAGTGACACAGATGGGTCTGTTACCCTGACTCAGAGCCAGCGATGGCTCTCTTGTCCTCCAGAATAAAAGCCAGAGTCTTCTCTTTGGCCTATGAAACTCATGCCAACCTCTGAGGAACTTGGGCCTTTTCTGGGCTGTGTCTCTCAAGCCTGTGCTCATATGGTCTGTTCTGACCATCCCTCAAATCAACATCTGCTCTTACCCTCTCATGCCTGTCTGCCCCCCCCCACCTGCTTTCTTTTTTTCTAAGCACTTAACATCTTCTATCATATCCAGCATTTTAAAAAGTTTGTTCTTGGCATTACTCACTGTCAATTTCCCCTTGCCTCATTGAGTACGTGAAGAGCCAGGCATTTGTGTCCTGCACCCTTGTTTCTGAAACTCCTGGAAAGATTCCAAGCAGTAAATCCATGTGGGGTAAATCCAAGAAAATGTGGACTTGCTTAATGGATGTAATCTCTTTGGATTCTTGTAGCAACCTCATGAGCTATACGGGGCAGGGATAGCAAACCTTATTTTATGGATTAGCATGTGTGTTATGCAGTGTTTGTGCAATGAGGAATTCTTCATCTCTCAACCTAAGTCTAGAGTACACCTTTGGAGGATTAGGGCTGCACTTAAAAGTCCCATTTCCTATCATATGATGAGCCTTATGTGCTGTGTGCCCTTAACAAAGACTGGTACCTTGTTAGAACTGTTTATCTCCTCAGAAGTCTCTCAGTTTGGGGGGTGTTGAAATGATTATGGTCTCAGGGTTCAGGTGGTCACTCTGCTTCCTTGTCTAACAGCCAGTGTTATATAGTATTGGGCACTTCCTTGTCCCGTGTGTCACTTGATAGGATCTTTTCACGTATATTGTCTCAGCCATCCCTTTGCTGCACAGCAACCTTTTTTTTGTGTGTGTGTGCACCAGGGATTGAACTCAGGGGCACTTAGCCACTGAGCCACATCCCCAGCTCTTTTATATTTTATTTAGAGACAGGGTCTCACTAAGTTGCTAAAGACCTTGCTAAATTACTGAGGCTGGTTTCAAACTCAAGATCCGCCTGCCTCAGCCTCCCGAGCCCCTAGGATTAAAGGTATGTGCCACCATGCCTGGCTTGCACAGCAAGCTTTAAGCTTTTCTGAGTTGCCTTTTAGAGGTGGGATGCCCCCAACCCAGATTTGACCTGGGTGTTATTGTGTATTGAATTGTGTCCCCCTGAAGAGATATGTTGAAGTCCTGAATGTGTATTTTTTTGGAAATAAAGTCTTTATAGATGTGATTAGTTAAGATGAGGTTATACCAGATTAGGCTGGTCTCTAGGATAACATGATGAGTGTCCTTATAAGAAGCAGAAAAGAGGCACACAGGAGAAAGCCATGTGAAGACAGAAGTGGAATCTAATATGTCTGTCAAGCCACACACACAGTGTTAGTTTCCTGTGGCTGCTGTCACAAGTACCACAGACTAGGTGGCTTTAAAAAAGTAGTTTAGTCTCTTAAAGTTCTAGAAACCAATTCAAGGTATCAGCATGACTTGTTTTTCTCTGGTGACTCTGAGGGACTTCTGTCCCAGGCCTCTCTCTGGCTTCTCTAGCCTCTCTCAGATGCATTACATCAGCCTATGCCCTGTTGTCACATGGCATTCTTTCTGTGTATCCAGATTTCCCTCTTAAAAGGGCGTTAGTCCTTGGATTAGAGGCCCAGCCTGTAACACATCTTAATTGAACTAATCACATCTGCAAGGATCCTGTTTCCAAGTAGAGTCACATTCATAGTACCAGGGTTGGGACTTGGGGCACACAGTTTAACCCACAACATACACTCAAAGGTTTAAAAAGGTTTATTGCTCATGGAATGAGACTTTTGGAGCAGATCAGTTGTCTTGGAGTTTTGCTTTGGTTTAGGGTGGTGACTGAGAGAGGGTCCTCAACCAGCACCAAAGGAAGAACCTCAGGCTTTCTTGTCACCACCGCCCAGATGTAGAGAAGAAGGGGAAGGGAACTTGAAAGCTCTCACATCTAACCTAAAAAAATGGAGTTGTTCTTTATTATCTAAATTATTGTCAATTACATTTTAGTGAGCATTTGTACCTATGTCATCTGTGATCATGATAGGGTGGCAGTTGAACCTGTGCTCATCTAGTGCTCTTCTGGTTCAGTTGTTTTCCTAGGTACCATCTTGTATATTGGCACCACCCAGTGAAGAAGCCATGGTTGTTGGTGGGAATCAGTGGTCAATGTGAAACAAGACATAGGCTTGCTAACAAGTTTTGTGCTGTTTGTGCAGGGCATTGATGGACACTGTCCAGGGGTTGTCTACTGTGAGGCAGATCAGCAGAAAACCAAAGGTGTGGCTTATTCCAGTGTCCAGTAGATTCTTTCCTTCCTTCCTTCCTCCCTCCCTCTTTCTTTTTCTTTCCTTTCATCCTGGGGATTGAACCATTGAACTGTGTCCCAGACCTACCTACTTACATATCTATTCATTTTTTATTTTGAGAGAATGTCTTTCTGAGTTGATTAGGGCCTCACTAAGTTGCCGAGGTTGGCATTGAGCTTGTGATCCTCTTGCCTCAGCTTTCCAAGTCACTGGGATTACTGGTGTATGTCACCACACCCAACTCTAATAGATAATTTCTGATTCATTAAACACCCAAGTCTGCTGAATCAGAAACTCCAGGTATTAGTACAAAAGCTCCCCAGTTAATTCTGTTGGAAAATTAGAAAAAAATAAATAAATAAGAAGAAAGAAAATAAAAGGGAAAAACAAGAAAAAGAGACAAGGAAAGTTGGTCTTGCTTCATCTTCCAAGGAGAGGTGGAAGTGAAAGGTGAGCCATTGTAGACTTGACAGAAATAATACCACCTCATGCCAATCACATTAGAGGTAGGTCTCTGGGTGAATTCTTTCTGTATCCTGGCAGTGTTCAGGGTTTCCATCCTATAACCAATCTGGAACAAACTAGTAAGTCTACTTGCTAACATGGGGAGAAAGAGCTGAGGACACGAGGGTCTGGTAATTCCTGTCCTGGAGAGATGTCTGTACAAGGAGGTGCCCTTGGAAAGCACACCCTAGAGGCTTGAAAGGGTTTGTTTGTTTTGGTGTGTGTATGTGAATGTATGTGTATATTTATTTAATTAATTTTTTTCTGATACTGAGAATTGAAGCCCCAAACTACATCCCAAGCTCTTTTTATTTTTTATTTTAGGACAGGGTCTTAGTTGCTGAGGCTGACCTTGAACTTGGGATCCTTCTGCCTTAGACTTCTGAGTCACTGGGATTGTAGGCATGCACCACTGTGCCTGGCTTATTTATTTATTTTCCAGATGGGAGTCACACTGTATTTTCTAAATTGATCTCAAACTCTTGGGCACAAGTGATCCTCCTACCTCAGCCTCCTTGGTAGTTGGGACTACAGGCATGTGCCACTATGCCCAGCTATTTTGTGTTTTTAAAAGCTATTTATTAACAAGCCTCTGAGACAGTTTTAGATTACTTTTGCAAATGATGGAAGTTTTGTCATTTCGCCTCTAGAGAGTGACTTTATATTTTGGGGCCACCTAAACATATATTTTGAATACTAGCAAGAGAATATTTACCCTTGCTGGCATGGGGGTGCATATCTGTAATCCCAGTAACTTGAGAGGCTGAGGCAGGAGGATCACAAGTCAGAGGCCACCCTCAGCAACTTAGTGAGACCCACTTAGACCCTCAGCAGCTTAGTGAAACCCTGTCTCAAAATAAGAAAATAAAAAGGTCTGGGGATGTAGCTCAGTGGTAAAATGCCCCCTGGATTTAATTCTCAGTACAAAAGAGAAGGGTGGGGGATATTTACCCTTAAAAAATTACTTCTAGTATTAAAAGTAGAATGTTTTCCAGAGTTGCTGAAGATATAGGAAAATATTCATGATTAGTTAAGTGAATAAGGAAGTAGAATGTGTAAAGTCAAATATACTAATTAAGAAAAAGGAGCACAGGGCCAGAGTGAGTCTCAGAAGACTGAAACTACACAGCTGCTAAGGAGGGAGTCAGATGGAGCACACAGAATGCAGTGTATCATTTAACAGATGAGCTAGAGTAGCATCAGTGGACTGAAAGGAGGGAAGGACAGATTAATATAGGGATGGTTTTTGAAAGTATGATAGAAAAAAAGCAAAAGCATGATACTTTTCAGTATTTTATATTTATATTATTTTTGGAATCAGAAAATTAGTGATATTAGTAATTTGCAAAAACTGCTTTGCAAAGCTCCCTTGCCTATGTCTAGGGCCTGTAGAAGTGCTGTTAGTATTTTGCCATCCACGTTCAACTCTGCCTGTAGTATAGACAGGAGGATACCTAGGGCTACAAGGCCCACTCCACAAAATGGGGCTAGAGTTAGAGGTAGCAGATTGGCTTTTAAAATTATTTTTAAAATTACTTGCTGTCATTAGAAGTTATCTCAGACCTTCCCTAGCCTTAAAGATAAATAGCTAGGATTGAGGGTATAGCTCATTGGCAGATCTTTTGCCTAGCATGCACTGAGCCCTGTGTTCTATCTTCAACGATGCAAAAAACAGAGAAGATGATGAGCTAGAAGGGAAACAAACATTCATGTTTGGATCCTAACTCTGGTGGTGTGGGCAGATCCCTTGGGTACATCTCTCTGAGCCCTGCTTTCCACCTTGCTTGAGCCTTGCTTTCCACAATACTCAAAATCTATCCAAAGTAGATTTTGGGTATTGTATTGGTCTGCTTGAGCTGCCCCCAAAAAGTATGCCTGGGGGTTTAAACAAGAGAGGTTTACCTTTTCCCAGTACTGGAGACTGAAAGTCCCAGATCAAGGTACTACACACAGGATTTCTAATTAGGTCTTTTTCTGTGCATTTGCAGGGAGATAACAGGCCCTCCTCTTTTTAATTTTATTTATTTATTTATGTGTTTATGTATGTATGTATGTATGTATGTATGTATTTATTTATTTATTTATTTAAGGGTACTGGGAATTGAACTCAGGGGCATTCGACCACTGAGCCAGATCCCCAGCCCTATTTTGTACTTTGTTTAGAGACAGGGTCACATTGAGTTGCTTAGAGCCTAGCTATTGCTGAGGCTGGCTTTGAACTCTTGATCCTCCTGCCTCAGCTTCCCAAGCCACTGGAATCACAGGTGTGTGCCACTGCACCCAGCTCAGGCCCTCCCCTTAGAGGGAACCAATTCCATCACATTAAGGCCCTGTCCTTATGGCCTCATTTAGTCTTAATTACCTAAAAGCTCCATCTCTAAATATAATCACATTGGGTTGAGGGCTTCAACATAAGAATTTTGAGGGAACACAGAATTCAGTCCAGTACAAGTATTCAAGGATGTTTTGCATGTGGAGTAAAGTTGTAAAATAAAAATCATTAGACAGACACAAGTTTGGCTCTACCTCCAGGTTCCTCCATTTTTCAGGAACAGTGATGGACCCACAATTCATGGTTTGTGCATTTCAGTTACGATGTGCTACAAGCAGTTTGGTGGCAAGAATAAACTACAAATTTGCAAATATGTACTCTTCTCTAAATTAGCACAAACTCAAAATCACCCCTGTGACTTTGCCACTTTTTCATTGCTTTCTTGTGTGGGATGGAAAGGGGTGAAGTTAAACTCCTGTTCAGGTTACTATGTGGAAGGCATGTCTGGGGGACAAGTTTCCAGCCTGTTAGAGGCCACCTGTTATTGGCATTCTAGGCTGTAAAAACCTGTCATCTGCTCTCTCCCTACCTGAGATTCTCTGGCAGCATCTTTGAGCCTCTGGGCCAGGCTCGTAGCTTCCCTGCTGGGGAACTATTTATAACCAGTCATGCTGTTTTCCTTTTTTAAGGTTGCTTTTGGTGTTTTTCATATTACAAAGCAATATGTAATATGTTCCCTGCAGACAAGTGAAAAGAAGGTAATGAAAAACTCCCATTTTTATCATTATCAAGGTCCTATGAAGTCAGAAAGTTGTTTAGTGCTCTGTCTATAGTGACTAAGATGGCCATGCACGAGCGGAACCTCTAGCTATTGGAACCATCTTCAGGGGATGGCAGAAGCCTCTGGGCAGAAAAGGAGACCCCAAAGAGCATGCTGGAATAACAACCAAAGATCCTAAAATTTCCTTTGGGAAGATATATTTAATAAACACAAAACTTTTTTCTTGCTGAGCAACTGAATGGGTTTAGGGAGGTGCTCCATGCCTTCTCTCAAGGTTCCTGAGGCCTGTCCCATATGCCACAGACTCACATATAGAATATGCACTCTTGGAAAAATATAGTTTTAAGGGCACCATGTTATCAAGGCTTCTTTCAGCACTCATTTGTTGCATCTGTCCTGACACAGACACATCATCATTTTAACAGCTCTATTAGTTTTATAAAATTAACACATGTGTCTATTAAAAAATACAAATAGGACCTAAATAGATGAATGTCCTGTTATCCAGACATAACTAACCACTATTAACTTTTTAATGTTTTTATTTGGAAATAATTTCCACTTAGAGATAAGTTACAAAAATAAAAAGGCCCCAAGGCCCCTTCCAGAGTCTCTCTTTTTTTTTAAAAGTGGTACTGGGGATTGAGTCCAGGGGCACTCTATCACTGAGCTACATTCACAATCCTTTTTTTATTTTGAGACAGGGTCTTGGCAGGTTCCCTAAGGCTAGCCTTGAAATTGTGATCCTCCTGCCTCAGCCTCCTGAGTTGCTAGGATTATAGGTGTGCACCACCATGTCTGGCCAGATTCTCCTATCAACATTTTACCTCATTTACTATTCCCTGTTTAAAACTTCTCTATGTACTCTTGCATTCTCTCTCATCTGTGTCTATATGTGCCTATATACACACATATAAACACATAAATAATTTTTTCTTAACCATTAGAAACTCAGTTTGTTCAGGTTACTGTTAACAAAATACCATAGACTGTGGGTGACTTATCAACAACAGAAATTTATTTCTCATAGTTCTGTAGGCTGGGAAGTCCAAGATCAAGGCACCATCTAGTGAGAGCCCATTCCTTGCATTTTTGCTGTGTCTTCACATGGTGATAGATGAAACAAGCTCCCTTGGACCTCTTTTATAAGGGCACTAATCCCATTCATGAGGGCTCTACCTTCATCACCTAATCTCTTCTACAGCCCCACCTCCAAATACCATCACACTGGGGGTAAACTTTTAACATTTGAATTTTGTAATGATACAAACATTTAGTCCATAGCAGAGAGTAAGTTACATATACCATCTTGCTTTTCCCTTAAATCCTTCAGTGTCTGTTTCCTAATAGAGGTGCTTTCGGCTGGAGGTGTGGCTCAGTGGTAGCACGTTTGCCTGGCATGCGTGAGGCACTGGGTTTGATTCTCAGCACCTCATGTAAATAAATAAAGGTAAAAATAAATAAATAAATAAATAAATAAATAAAGGTCCATTGACAACTATAAAAAATATTTTTAAAAAGCCTAATAGAGGTGTTTCTTATATAATAACCACAGTGCAGTAATACTGATGTACCCATATTTCATTTTTTTGTATTCTGACCCCAAAATTTCCTTTTCTAGTGCAGGATCTAGTATAGGGTCAGGTATTGTGTTCGATTTAGTCTCTTTAACACCCTTTAATCCTGAACATTTCCACAGTCTGTCTTTCATGACATACATACTCTGGAATAATACAGTTTTCCCCTCTGGCATAAAGTTCCTCATTTTGTGTTTGTCCTTAAGATTGTTCAGAACTTTACCTTGTGGGCCCTTCCTCAGTGTGTCACAACAGGGGCACATGAAGTCTGCCTGTCCTCCACATTAAAGATCATTTTGATCACTCAGAGTATCACCTGAGCTCTTCATTGTATAATTACTCTGATTTTCTTCCTGGCACCTAATAAGCAGTCTAAAAGGAGACATTTTAATATCAGGCAAATAGCTTACTTCTCACTAAGATTCTCCTCCAAGAGTTAGCATTTGATGTGTGCTCTTACTTGGACCATGTTAATATAATGTTTGCAAAATGGTACTGTTCTATAGTACTCCCTCCATATTTAACATTCTTTTGTGAGCAAGAGCCCTCCCCACCACCACCACTTGTCTGTTATCTGTATGGACTTATTAATTCCTGTTTTCACTGGTTTTAAGTTACTGCATTTAATTCTGTTCACGTTCACGTTGTCCCCAATTTGACCTAGGGAAACCCCTCTAGCTGGCGCCTGTATTCTGTAGCATGCCCCAGAACTTTTCAGAGCACTCGCTTACTTTCTGAACTAATGTGCTGAAGTTCCTCTTGTTCTTTCCCTGCCCTAGCCCTGGCATTAGCCAGAATCTCCAAGGAGTCCTTGTTTCTTTTGCCATGGAATGAAAGGTACGAGGTGTGCACATTGCTATTGCAGTGTCTTTGCTTCGTGGCCCTATCTGGGAACAGAGCTAGGAAATAAATGTGTATGTATACACATATCTACACATAGAAATATGCATGTAAATACATAGATCTGAGGATACATGTAGATGTTACAGTTCATACTACTGCCTTGCATTCCATTATGCCTCTAAGTTTTGTAACTTCTATCTTACATTTATATATCCTTTCTTCCACAGGAAAACTGACTTCTGACAAAATCAGTACATTTACTTGTTTGCTCATTTCTATGACATACCTAAAACAGGTTATTCTTAATGGAAATATAGTTCTTAAATCTATGTAAAAGAATTCAGGAACTGATAGTATAGCTCAGTGGTTGAGTGCTTGCCCTGAATGTTCAAGGCCCTAGATTTGATTCCCAGCATCACTTTAAAAAAAAAAAATTCAGGATCATCACTCCCTGCCCACACTATTAACTTTTAATGAACATCCTTGTAGATTTCTCTATATGTACATGTAGATAAATGCATACAGTTTTATTTAATCGTATCATACTACAGTATTGTTCGGTAACCTGACTTCCTCTAATTAGTATATCATTAACATCTTTCCATAATGTTTCATCTAAAATCATTTTGCCCACAAAGATAAATCCAAAAGATATTTTGTAATGGCTGCAGAATAAGATCATAATTCCCTGTTATCAGTCTTTGATTTTAAAAAGGCATCCAACTTTTTGCTATTATATATAAAGCTGGCATCAACATCTTTATAACTAAATCTTAATTATTTCCTTAGGATAGAAGTGGAATTACTGGTCAAAGGGTATGTATATTTTTATGTCTTTCTGAATGACTGTATTTATTCTCTGGCCAGCAGCTTTTGTGAGTGCTGGAGTTTCCAGGCTAATGATTCTTGACTGGGCTGCACATCAGAGTCATAGAGGGCACTTTTAAAAGCAGAGATGCCCAGAACCAACTCCCAGAGGTTCTGGTTTCATGAATCTGGGGTATAACCCAGAGTTTGTAGTTTTTAAAAGCTCCCCAAGAGATTTTCATATGCAGCCAATTTGATAGGTATAAGCAATAGTTCATTATTTTAATTATGTTTTTCTTCTGAAATTGTTTCAGGCACTCTGATTTGGGAGAAGTGGCCCCAGAAATAAAACCATCAGAGAGACGTACAGCCGTGGCAATTGCAGGTAAAGCTGGATTTGAGCCCACTTTGAAGCAGATGTGGTTTCCTCTGTCCCATTGGGTGTCTGGGTTCTAGTACTTCTCCCAGGGATCATGAATCTCCTCTATTTTTCCTTTTTACAACAAGATTCTATCTCAAGGTATTCAGTTCAAGTGTTGTGCCTACTTTTTAGTGGAGATATTGTCTTTATTGTTATAAAGTAGTAAGAGTTCTTGTGTTTGATTGTTTGGTACTAGGGCTTGAACCCAGGGGCACTTTACCACTGAGCTACATCCCCAGTCCATTTTATTTTTTATTGTGAGACAGGGTCTCAATAAATTGCCAAGGGTCTCATTAAGTTGCTGAGGCTGGCCTGGAACTTGCAATCTTCCTGCCTCAAGCTCCCCAAGTCACTGGGATTGCAGGTGTTTACTACCACTCCTGGCATAAGAGTTCTTCATATGGATACTTAGATCCTACCAGATACATGATTTGCAAATATTTTCTCCCATTGAGTTGATTATCTTCCTACCATTTTTCTCTTTTCTTTCCCCTTCCCTTCCCATCTTCCTTCTTCCCTTCCTTCCTTCCTTCTTCCTTCCTTCCCTCCTTCCTTCCTTCCTTCCTTCCTTCCTTCCTTCCTTCCTTCCTTCC
>JAJEJO010004378.1:100719-123061 GCA_020662805.1 Glaucomys volans
TCCTTCCTTCCTTCCTTCCTTCCTTCCTTCCTTCCTTCCTTCCTTCCTATCCTGGGGATCAAACCCAGGGCCTCAAACATACTAGGAAAGCACTCTACCACTGAGCTTCATCCCAAGCCCTCTTTTTACTTCTATTGCCCTTTGACCCACAAGTTTTTTTTTTTCCTTCTGTTGCCTGTGCTTTTGGCATATAAGAACCCATTTTCAAATCCAAATTTATGATTTCTGTCCATGTCTTCTTCTAAGAGTTTCATGGTTTTGTAAATGAAATGGATTCATTTACATCATTGATCCATTTTGAATTAATATTTTGTATACAGTGTTAGGTAGGGGTCTAACTTTATTCTTTTGCATGCAGATATCCATACCTCATTTCGTTTCCTTTCTTTTTTTGTAGTACTAGGGATTAAACCTTGGAGAACTCTACCACACATTACATACCCAGATCCTTTTATTTCTTTTAAGACAGGATCTTACTAAATTGCCTAGACTAGCCTTGAAGTGGTGATATTCCTGCCTCAGCCTCCCAACTCACTGGGATTATAGGTGTGTGCCACCAAGCCCAGCTCATACCTCATTCTTTTTTTTTTTTTTTTGGAACCAGGGATTGAACTCAGGGATACTCGGCCACTGAGCCACATCCCCAGCCCTATTTTGTATTTTATTTAGAGACAGGGTCTCACTGAGTTGCTTAGGGCCTCACTAAGTTGCTGAGGCTGGCTTTGAACTCGCGATCCTCCTGACTCAGCCTCCCAAGTTGCTTGGATTACAGGCGTGCGCCACCACGCCCGGCTTCATACCTCTTTCTTGATGCTAACAGCTCCATGGTGTGAAACGGTGTCTTAAGTGTCCATTTACTGCCCAATAACAAGTATTCCAAAATTTCGTGGAAAACACTAGAGGGTGCATGCCAAGTGTTGTCGTAATTTTTTTTTTTTTGCGGTGCTGGGGATTGAACCCAGGGCCCTGTGCTTGCGAGGCAGGCACTCTACCAACTGAGCCCCAGCCCGTGTTGTCATAATTGATGGGAGGAGATCATTTTGTTTGAGGGAAAATGGCTTTAATTGCCTTATTTTGAGTTCTCCTACTTATGCTAATAACAGTTCTTACCGTATATAATTTTAGTGGTAGGCCTGGCCCACACACTGCCCTTGTGCCTATTTGAGCCTGGTGCTTCTGTGGTGTTAGAGTTCAGGCTTACCTCCTCCTTGGGCCAGACCCTGGACAACAGGAATTCTAGTGGAGACCTTGGCTCATGGAACTGAGCCTTGCTGACCTCCCTGTATTTACTGTGGATTTGTGGCCTTGCTGGGGTCCTGCTTTGTCCCTGTCTGCCTGTTATGTGGTTTGCTTATTTGCCTTCTGCATCTTTGCCTGTGGAACATTAGGTTTTCTCCACCCCTTAGTTTCCTGATTTTGACTACTTTATGTTTCCTTGACTTCTTGCACCTGTTATCTCTCTGAATCCAAATCAGGCTCTTCCCCATTCCTAACCAAGCAAAGCCCTGTTTTCTCTGGCTACTGAAGGTTACTTTTGAGTTCAGCTCAGACAACTCCAGAACCCCCAACTCCATCTCTGACTCTCTGGTGTTTCCCATTCTCTTCTCTAGCTATTTACTCTCCTTATTTGGTATTCTAGATTCTTTGCAAAATTTTTTTCGGGCGTTTTCTTCACTTGTGAATAGAGTAACCTTTTGACTTCCTGCATTGTCTCTCATATATTTGGGCTTTAAGAAACCATTTATTTTTTCTCTCTCCAGCCTGTCTCATATCCATTTCCCAGAGACATCATCAAAGAAGATAGTTTGAAATATTAGGATTTTCTCCTGATTATTTGGGAATCATGAGACGATTGATAAATCTGAAAATATCAGACTCTTTTTTTGATAATAAGTTTTTTTTTTTTGGAACCAGGGATTGAATTCAGGGACACTAGGCCACTGAGTCACATCCCCAGCCCTATTTTGTATTTTATTTAGAGACAGGGTCTCACTGAGTTGCTAAGGGCCTCGCTAAGTTGCTGAGGCTGGCTTTGAACTCGTGATCCTCCTGACTCAGCCTCCCAAGTCGCTTGGATTACAGGCATGCGCCACCACGCCCAGTAATAATAAGTTCTTAAAAATATAAATTTGGGGACTGCAGATGTAGTTCAGTGGTAGAAGACTTCCCTCACATGCACAAGGCACTGGTTTTTTTTAAAGTCTTTTTTCCTGATGTAAATATCTGATAGCATTAATCAAATACATTCTATAATTGAAATATTAATGTTGATGGATTTAGGGTAATGCTAGAGACACAACTTTCCCCACTCTCCCCTCTGTACCTGGGGATTGTGCTCTGATATAAAAATATCACTTTAAGTGATCTCAAAGACTCCTTCTGATAGAATAAAAATAATGTTGAGTTGGGTGCTGTGGCACATGATTGTAATCCCAGCTGTTTGGGAGGCTGAGGCAGGAGGATTGCAAGCCTAAGCAATTTAGTGAGATCCTCTCTCAAAATAAAATTTTTAAAAAGGGATGGGGGGCTGGGCATGATGGCATATACCTTTAATCTCAGTGACTCAGCAGATAAAGCAAGAGGATTATAAATTAAAGGCCAACCTCAGCAACTTATCCAGACTCTGTCTCAAAAATAAAATAAAAAGGGTTAGGAATATAGCTCAAAGGTAGAGCATCCCTGCATTCCATCCAGTATCACAAAAGAACAGGGGTTGGGGGAAGGTACTTGGGATACAGTTTAGTGGTGGAGCACTTGCCTGTCTGTATGCCTGGTTTCAATGCCCAGTACTGCAAAGAGAAATTCCAAAACCCAAAACATTTCTTGAGCATTTCGGATAAGGAATACTCAGTCTGTAGTATGAACAGTAATCATTGACTACAATATCCTTACTTGAACTTTGTGCTTGTTTATGTATGTGGTGCTAGGGTTTGAACTCAGTGCCTCATGCATGCTAGGCAAGCACTCTACTACTGAGCTATACTTCCAGCCCCCTTCCTTAAATGTTTTGATAAAAAGGTTCTAGCTTGCTGATGAAATGAAATGCCTGTGGTTTTCTTTTGTTTTGTTTTTTAGATTTGGAATGGAGAGAAATGGAAGGAGATGACTGCGGGTTCCATTATGGAGGTAGAAACTATGGGACTTAGTATAGATTGCTTTGGGGAAGGCAAAGGAGAGAAAAGTGAAAATAACTGGAATTTTATATTTGTAATAATTGAGATACATTGTTATTTTGGTAAGAAAGGAGGGGGGTTCTGGTTTAGCTTAAATTCCTTTGTGTCACTCAGAGGCACATTATTTGATGGACACTTCATCTTTCTTTTCTTTTTTTGGTGCTGTACTGGGGCTTGAACCCAGGGACATTCTAGGTAATTGCTCTATCACTGAATCACATCCCCAGCCCTGACACTTTCTTTTTCTTTTCTTATAGATGGTACGAATGAGGCTCAGGACAATGACTTCCCAACAGGTATACATTTTCTCTTTCTGTTCTAGCTTTCTTTTCTCTCTCTCTCTTTTTTTTTTTTTTTTTTTTTTGATACCAGGGGTACTTAACCACTGAACCACACCCACAGACTGTTTTATTTTTTATTTTGAGACAGGGTTTCACTTGGTTGCTTATGGCTTCATTAAATAGCTGGCTTTGAACCTGTGATCTTCCTGTCTCAACCTCCCAAGCCTCTGGGATTATAGGCATGCGCCACTGTGCCCAGCTGTTTTAGCTTTTTGATATATTATTGGAAGGGAACATTATCTAGGCTGGTGGTTCCCACATCTAGCTGCATCAAATCCTGGGAAAGCAACATGCTCAGGTCTGGGATGCTCTAGTCCATTATCACTTTATGGAACATTAATAATATTGCTGAAAACCGAACTTCTAGGGAGCTCACTAACCATGAAGTGGTCACCAGCAGCCTTCTTCTTCAACACATCCACTTCCGTAGTTAGCATCTTTAGAGGGGATGCCTAGAAATCTTTTTATTTTTTATTTTTTATTTATTTTTTTTTTTGTGGTACTGGGGATTAAGCCTAGGGGGCTTTGCATAAACTACGTAAGCTACACCCCAATTCTTTTTTTTTTTTTTTTTTAATTTTATTTTGAGATAAGGTATTGCCAAGTCATCCAGGCTGGCCTTGAATTTGCAATGCTTCTGTTTCAGCCTCCTGAGTAGCTGGGATTATAAGTGTGCTACCATGCTTGCTGGATGAAATCTTTATTTTAAACAAGTTCCTGAAGTGCTTTCAATCTCAGCTAGGTTTCAAAACCCTTCATGTGGTCTAATAGTTTCACCTGAGTTTGGGAATTCAGGCCCAGAGCTGCCAAACAGCCTGCAAGGGCCATAGTCTAGGCACAAGTGCATATATAAATGGGGTTGTTTGTTCTTGCTTTTCCCTGTTGCCTTTTACTACACTGTAACTTAATAAAAACATTTGTTCTATGTATAAACAAGAAAAATTATGTCCCTGAGTTCATCCAGGCAAAACTATGAAACCTGAATAATATCCATGTAGGATGTTGCCACAGCACAACCCTTCCCATGCGGCTCCTCTGTTTTCGCAAGTTCTCAGGCCACTTATTCTCTTCTGGGTGGTCTTACAACCACACTTCTGTAGAACTCTGAACCCTATGTTCAGTGCTGAGGTGCATTTAGGTCACTTGGGAAAGGTCCTGAATCTGTTACTTGACCTTGGGAAACAAAAGAAGGGGTGAATCAACCAGTGCTTCCTCTCATGGTTTATTTGAACATATTGCTTCCTCTCAAGAGGAACTGGAGAAAAGTTTGGAACTTTTATTACATTTATTGTTTCGTGCATTAACACTTAAAGTGATTATGTGCAGTATGAACATTGGTAAGATGCCATGGTTATGGGTAGACCTTTGGAGATAGCAATCCTGTTCAGAGCAGCTAACTTGTAAGATTTTAGATTGTATAGGGTGATATTTGATTCTCTGCACAAATAAATAAGTTTACACTTGGTAACAATTTGCACCAGATATTTTACTATGACTAAAAACTACATTATTGGTCTCAGATCTGTAAAATGATGCTGAACTATGATTGCTGACTCTGTATGCTTAATGATATTTTACTTTAAAGTATTCTCCAACTTATTTACAAAGAAAAAATAACATTACTTAGAAACCAGAGAGTTAATAGTGATTGTGCCACCTGTGGAAACTTCCAGGTGACACTGAGGGCACACAGGCTCAGCTTGAGTATGTGGCCAGAAGCACAGGAATAACCTTGTGGCATGCTTTATGGCATGGGAGGTGGGGCCTGCATTCATTACCTAAGGGGCATGTGCTACTCACTCTAACCAATTAATTTTGAGCTGAGTGTTAGAGTTTGCAGATTTCTAGAGAAACTAGAAATTAGTGCTTTTACATGAACTCTACCAATTGTTAAATGTGACTCGTTTCCTTTTTTTCCTTTCTGCTTTCTAATGTCATGCACATCTGTGTTAGATGATAGTATTTACCTTGATACTGGGTCCCATCCTCTTCCCTGATCTCAGGTCAGCTTGGGCACACCCTGAGCCTCCTGTTCCTACATACTACTCTGAGGGACATCCTTTCTAATCGTACCCTGCTGGACTCTCCCTCTCCAGCTCTATGGTGGCCCTGACTCAGGAATGCAGACTGAGTACTCATGTCTCCATTTCTTTCCACAGTGGAGAGAAGCAGGCTTCAGGAAATGCTATCCCTGTTGGGACTGGAGACATACCAGGTGCAGAAGCTCAGCCTCCAGGACTCTCTGCAGATCAGTTTTGATAGCATGAAGAACTGGGCCCCTCAGGTTCCCAAGGACCTGCCCTGGCATTTCCTCAGGAAGCTGCAGGCCCTCAATGCTGAAGCCAGGAACACCACCATGGTGCTGGATATGCCTCCAGATGCCCGACCTGCAGAGAAGGAGAACCAGATGGAGGAGGAGATGATCTACTGGGATCCAGCTGAGGACATTGCTGCTGATGACATCTACTCTTTTTCTGAGCTACCAACACCTGACACACCGGTGAACCCCCTGGACCTTCTCTGTGCCCTGCTGCTGTCCTCAGACAGCTTTCTGCAGCAGGAAATCGTGCTCAAGATGTCCCTCTGCCAGTTTGCACTCCCGCTTGTGTTGCCTGACTCGGAAAACCACTACCACACCTTTCTGCTGTGGGCCCTACGGGCTGTTGTACGGACGTGGTGGTCCCACCCCCCACGGGGCCTGGGCAGCCTCCGAGAGGACAGTGTGGTTCTATCCAGGGCACCCACCTTTGCCTTTGTGCGCATGGATGTCAGCAGCAACTCTAAGTCCCAGCTGCTCAATGCCATCCTCAGCCCAGGCCGAAGGCAATGGGACTGCTTCTGGCATCGGGATCTCAACTTGGGCACTAATCCCCGGGAGATTGCAGATGGGTTGGTAGAAATTTCTTGGTTTTTCCCCAGTGGCAGGGATGACCTGGATGTCTTTCCAGAGCCTGTGGCCTTTCTGAACCTGCGAGGTGATATTGGGTCTCACTGGCTGCAGTTTAAACTCTTGACAGAAATCTCCTCAGCTGTGTTTATTCTGACAGACAACATCAGTAAGAAGGAATATAAACTGTTGTACTCCATGAAGGAGTCAAACACAAAATACTACTTCATTCTGAGTCCCTACCGGGGGAAACGGAACACAAACCTCCGATTCCTGAACAAGCTGATCCCTGTGCTCAAGATAGACCACTCACATGTCCTGGTGAAGGTCAGCAGCACTGACAGTGAGAGCTTTGTGAAGAGGATCAGAGGGATCGTGGGTAGTGTGGTACGGTCCCCCTGCCGGAGGGTGTCTGTGGAAGACATGGCTCATGCAGCCCGGAAGTTGGGCCTCAGAGTTGATGAGGACTGTGAGGAGTGTCAGAAGGCAAAGGATCGAATGGAGAGAATCACTAGGAAGATCAAGGACATAGATGCCTACAGGAGGGATGAGTTGAGGCTGCAGGGGGACCCTGGAAGGAAAGCAGCCCAAGCGGAGAGGGAGTTCTGCCAGCTTCAGTGGGCCCCAGACCCACCTGAGAAGCACCGAGCTGAGCTGAGGCGGCGGTTCCTAGAGCTCCGGATGCAGCAGAATGGCCAGGAGCCTCCCTCAGGGGTACAGGAATTCATTGCTGGGATCAGCAGCCCCTCCCTGGGTGAGAGGCAATACTTCCTGAGGTGGATGGAGTGGGGGCTGGCTCGGGTGGGCCAGCCACGGCTGAGACAGCCCCCAGAGACTCTCCTCACCCTGAGACCAAAACTCTGTGGGGCCTCAGACTTGAGTGAACCACTCTGGCCTGAGCCTCTTGGGGTGGAGCATTTCCTGCGGGAAATGGGGCAGTTCTATGAGGCAGAGAGCTGCCTGGTAGAGGCAGGGAGGCTGCCAGCTGGCCAGAGGCGCTTTGCCCACTTCCCAGGCCTAGCTGTGGAGCTGCTGCTGCTGGGGCTACCCCTGGAGTTGGTGGATGGGGGAACCCTGAGCATCCCTGTTCGTTGGGTCACAGGGCTCCTCAAGGAGCTACACATCCGCCTGGACAGGAGGTCTCGGCTGGTAGTTCTGTCTGCCCTGGGGATACCAGGCACAGGGAAATCCATGCTTCTCAACACCATGTTTGGCCTGCGGTTTGCCACCGGGAGGAGCTGCAGTCCCCGGGGGGCCTTCATGCAGCTCATCACAGTGGCTGAGGGCTTCAGCCAGGACCTGGGCTGTGATCACATCCTTGTGATAGACTCTGGGGGGCTGATCAGTGGGGCTTTGACCTCGGCTGGGGACAGGTTTGAGCTGGAGGCTTCATTGGCCACTCTGCTTATGGGGTTGAGTAATGTTACTGTGGTCAGTTTAGCTGAAACAAGGGACATTCCACCAGCTATTCTGCATGCATTTCTGAGGTTGGAAAAAACAGGACACATGCCCAACTATCAGTTTGTGTACCAGAATCTTCATGACATACCTGCCCCCAGCCCCAAGCCAAGAGACAGGAGGCAGCTCTTGGATGCACCCAGTGACCTGAGCAGAGCTGCTGCCCAGATGGAGAAGCAAGGTGGTGGCTTCCGGACACTGGCAGGCCTGGCCTTCTGCGACCCAGAGAGGCAGCATGTCTGGCATGTCCCAGGACTGTGGCATGGAGCACCACCCATGGCTGCTGTGAGCCTGGGGTACAGCGAGGCCATTTTTGAACTGAAGAGATGCCTGCTAGAAAACATCAGAAATGGCCTGTCCAACCAAAACAAAAACATCCAGCAGCTCATTGAGCTGGTGCGACGGCTGTAAGTGTTCAGGTGTAGAGGCTGCTGTGGTGGTCTATTCTGATGGGGTCTAGCAGGCTGTGCCCAGGCACCTGAGAGGAGGTGCCTACTGCACATGAGAAGGAAGACCAGAGAAAGACAGTGGGTAGGGGTCTCCTAACAGTGTTAAGAAAAGAAATGACCTCACAGACCAGCTCAGAGATGTCATTGGGGATATCAGAGGCCCTGGGTGCGGTGACACAAGCAGTAATTTGATCCTTGTTCCTAAACCTTGTCAAGGCTCCTGAGGGTTGCCCCTCTGGACAACTAATCCTTCATTGGCCCCTGGAGTGGGGAATAGCTTCCTCAGGCCCCAGCAGGCAGAAACATCCAGTTGAGGTTAGGCATTGTCCTGAGGAAGCAGAGGGCAGGCCTTGCTTCTACCCAACCCAAGGGTTGTGGACCAGCATTTGAGGTTTCGGTGATGTGATCCTGCCCATGTGTGCAGGACACTGCCGTGGCACCGGGTATATGGACTGATCTGTGAAGCCTTCCCTGACTCTTGCCCAGGAAGCATTCATCAGAAATCCTGTCATGTCCCAGCACTTTGTCATACCTCTGCCTCAACATTTCATGGCGTATTGTCACTCATGTGTTTACTGTCTGCCCCTAGACTGTGAGCTCCTTGAGGGCAGGGCCAGAACATCCAGCTCTGTATCTCTAGGGTCTGGCACACTGTAGGCACTTAATAAATGTTTGTCGAATGAATGAATGCTCACATGATAGTAGTGCACAGGTTCTGCCTCTCTCTGCCTTCACTGTTCTGTATGCTCAGAGAGGATAGCAGCAACTGCCTGAGGAAGGATTTGGAGAATTGCCTAACAGATGTGAAATTATTCCCTCTCTTTAAGCAAAGAGCCATTCTTCTGGCTGTTAACTGAGAAAGGAACTAGATGCCTTCACAAGAACTTAGGTAATTCCATCTTTGCCCCATTTTGTAGGTGATGGAGAAAGCCCCAGACTGCACACCTGCATGGTAGAACACAGAGGCACCAGTGGCATACTCATCCATTGGCCCTTGCTAACCTCCACAATATCTAAAGATCCCTGAGGCACCAGGGCAGGGCCAGCCTGACCCTTCTGACGTCCTCTCCAGCATCCTTCCCTGGCCCACTTATCCACCATTTAAGCCTGATACTAGACCAGGGACCTTGGACTCCTGCCCTATTGATCCTCCAGCTGGAATCCTAACCTGTGCTGGCCATCCCCAAGGGGATGGCTCACCTCTTTAAGCCTCAGAGACCCACCTCAGCCATATCACCAGCCCTAGGAATTTCTTCTTGATTTTCTGAGCCTTGCCACTTAGGCCTTAGAATCTCCTTCTGTGTTTCTTGACTTCAAAGAAACTAGACCCACTGCCAAGCAGTGGCCAGGGTGCTTAGCTTGTTTCTTGCCCTTTTACCAGACTCAGCAAAGGTGCCCTCAGTTCCAGGGCCTCTGGTCTGGAACCCTTTCTTGAATAGAAGTTCCCTGATCCTTCTGTCTGCCTTGCTTCCTGGGGGGACCCGGGATTCTCCACCTGCTGCTCCCTTCACTTTCAAAGTGTTGTCACTGTGATATGGGAGCACGTTCTAGTTATGTGTAGCAGTCCTGGGATTCAGCAAACCTGGTCTTTCACTAATAAGTTTAGGGAAATCTTTCCCTTCTAAAATTAAAAAAAAGTATAAGCTGGGCATGTTGGTGTAATCCCAGCTACTGGAGAGGCTGAGGCAGGTTTGCAAGTTCCAGGCTAGCCATAGTGAGGCTGCAACTTAGACCCTATATCAAAAATGGCTAGGGCTGTAGCTCAGAGGTAGGGTATTTGCATTCAGTGTGTGAGGCCCTGGATTCAATCTCCAGTACTGGGGGTTGGGGAAAGGTAAGATGCTGGTTGAGTTGGAAATACCAAGGCCTTTTCTTTTTTTCCACCATAGCCACAGAAGCTGCCGAGGGGCTTCTCCAAGCACAGTAAGAATTTCATCCAGGATATTCCTGGGCACCAGGTTCAAGCACTAGAAACTCCTCTTAGAATTGCTAATATCAACAAGTTCCCTTAAAAGACTGAGGTGGTTGTAGTGTCCTGGGCAACTTAATGAGACCATGTCTTAAAAAAAAAAAAATTAAAATACTAAAAAGGAGGGGTTTATGTGCTGAGGATGTAGTTCAATGGTAAAGCACTTGCTTGGCATGAGCAAGGTCCTAGATTCAATCTCCAGCACTGGCCTAAAAGAAAAATTTGATTCAAGTTATTCCTAACTTGAATTATTCCTAAAATCTGTGACAGGGAAGTCAGCCCTAGTGGCTTCTAACAAATCAAGGATCCTTTTCATAGGATCTACCCATTGTCCAAAGATAAATTCGATCGAAATTCCTGATGCCTGAGTGTATGCAGGTCATGCTTTCATCAGAGTTTCAAAGAGATGCAGGATTTAAAAGAAATTAGAGTAACCGCTCAATAATCAGGAAAGTTATTCTACACATCCCCAGACCTATCAAACAGTTGTCCAAAGTAAACTTTCGAAAACAGACTAGTCAGCAGATTGGGAGCAAGAGTCTGCCAGGGGTATCCTTGGGCAGGATTACTTCGGAGGAATTCTGAAACTACTTGGGTCAATTGAGAGATCTTTGCTACTTTTAGATGCAGGAACAGAAGAGGTCACCCTGGAGCTCTGACTTTTTTTTTCAAGAAGTTGCTTGCATGTTCTTGCCCTTTTTGAGGGTTGATGTTCAAACCCACAACCTGTGAAAAAGGGGTTCACCTTCAGACCCTCAAGTCAGGGTTACTTTTGGAATTCAAACTTACATAATCCCCAAGACTAGTCTGGTAGCTCTGGAGCTAAAAACACAAAGCATCAGTCTGCCTTGCCCATTTCTGGATGATCACAGCCAGAGGTCTACGTGCATCACACCTCAAAACACCTTTAGGATTTGAGAGGCCTAGAGCTAGGCATGGGGCTGCTGGGGAGGTGATGTCTTGGAGCCAAGCTTTGCAATAGGATAGCCACTCAGAGAAGCGTGGGCAGAACAGCAAGCTGCTCACTAGGTGATCCTGTGACTGAGGAAAGCATGAACCAATCAAGTACCATCTGGAGAAAATAGGCCTGAGAATTTGAGACAAGGGACCAAGAAGTATCTGCCCTTTCCCTTGAGATGGACTGTGCTTGCTATAGCACATAGAATTCCCAGTTTGGTCTAAATCTTGGCCTTGCTTGCTCCTAACTGACCCTTGATCAAGATTACTTGGCCTCTCTAAGCCTTGGTTTGCCCACTAGTACCTGCTTAGCAGTGGAAAGTGCTTACACAGTGCCTGCCCTGGAGGAGCGTTGTGTGCACAAGTTAAGGTGCCCAGTGCTGTGTCTCAAATGTCAACACACCAAACCAGAAATCATTAGTGCATCAATGTATCTTAAAAGTAACCATCTTTCTTCCTTAAGAGTATACAAAGTGGCATCTTGTAACTGATGTTATCTTACATTTACTACAATACAGTACTGGGTAGGGCTGGTGTTTGGCAGTCTGTACCAATGTAAATCTGATTTGTAGCTACTTCATCTCCTCAGGTGTGATGAATTAGCCCAGGAAAGAAAAATCCTTTCTCTTTTTTTGAGTCAGAAATAAAATGATTTGACCCTAAACCTATCTGATTTCTTCTAGGACCAACAAAATTACATCAGAGTGCAGTGATGAGTCAGGACCACAGAAGAGAGCCAAGCTGGCCTTGATCCTGGTTCATGATTTTCTGCTCTGAGCCCACAGCAGCCACACCCTGGCTACCTTCATGCTGTTGTTGGCTGGTGCCTCCTCCTGCCTGACTGGCCCCGGCTTGCTGTGGTGGCACTTCTCTTTCACTTAATTGTCTGAGGCCAGCCTCCCTCATTCACACCACTTGAGGGGGTCAGGGGCCTATGCTCTTCTCTTGGTCTTTGTCTTACAGCATCTTAATTGCTTCCCCATCCAAACTCATTTTTATGTCCAGATTTAGCAAAGTTCTGACTCTGGGGGAGGTCTTAGTTGCCCTGCACATGGGGTTTGTTCTTCTATCTACCTTTCTTCCCCTCTTCCTCTTCTTTCCCTTCCCAGTTTGCTTCTTTCCACTGGAGATCCAACCCAGGGCCTTGGGCCTGCTAGAGAAGTGATCTACCACTGAACTATATCTCCAGGCTTGTCTTAGCTTTCTTGAGGCAGATTCCATCTCCAAAGACCAGGTTTGGCCCCTCTGGGTTCTGACATTTAGCCCAGGAGCATGGTATAGCACTGGGTCTTTCTAACTGCCCTCAGCTCTGATACCTAGGACAGTGGACATCCTAACAGCCCAAAAGTTAAAGTTAGTAATTATAGCTTAGCTCTAACCCATGCACCTACACCCTTTTCCCTGACCCTCAGTGGAGGGAGAATGGATGGAAGTGGGAGCTCACAGGGATCATGGACTACCTGTGGTATAAGACACCTCCTTTGTTTAGTTTTTTTTTTTTTTTTTTTTTTTTTTGTGGTACTGGCCATTGAATGTAGGGGTACCCTACCTCTGAGCTACATCCCAAGACCTTATTTTATTTTATTTCGAGACAGAATCTCATTAAGTTATCCAGATTGGCCTTGAACTTGTTATCGTTTTGCTTCAGCCTCCCAAGTAATTGGGATTTACAGGTGTACTCTGTAATGGAGTTTCAGTTGTTCTTTGACTTATTTACCAGAATTGAGAACCTCTAGGATTCTTCTTGGTGAGCGAATTACTAGGAGTAATAGGTTTACAAAATAAAATGTGTCAGTTATTCTATGTTAGGATAAGTCAGTTGGATAGTGGAGTTGCCTTGGTCAACCTTCCAGCTGAATTCTGTGACTTCCAGGAAATAAACACTGTTCCAGGCTGGATGATGTTCTGAAGTCCATGTGAACTGAGAGGGTCTCTTTACATGGTGTCTGTCCACAGCTCAGCCTCTTAACCCAGCTGGACAGACCATCTCCAAGGAAGTGTCTGAACTCAGCTAGACAGACCATCTCCAGGAAGTCCAGATCATTCCACAGGCCCTTCCTTTGCTTAGTGGCCCAAGAGTGGCAGGCCTGGCTAACATCATTCCCCTCAGCTGCCATGGTCTTCCCCAAACAGGTTTCTGCAGATACAGCTTTTGGGAGTCCCTCAAATAAACTAATTTTAAGATACTAATTCTCCACCCCACTGCAAACCAGAATCATCTAAGAGGTTTTCAAAAAGTAGGTTCCCTCGACCTCCCCACAGAGGTGGGTGGGCCCTAATGGGTTCTTTCATGTGATCAGGGTCTAGAACCACAGTGCTGAGGGCATGAAGCAACTTCTGCTTCTTGGTTGTTACATGGGGAGAAGAGTTCAGGTCTCAGATAAACAGTTGTACATCTCTGTCTGCATAATGGGCACAGGTAGGCCCTTCATGGGGGTCATTCACTCTTGGATACTCCATAGCCAGGCAGGCCCTGAAGGCCATTTAGGGACTGTGCCAAGCCACAGAGACCCAGGCCATTTTCCCATCTGTTTTTATCAGCTCCCCCCACCCCCCTTTTTTCCCCCTGTTGCTGTGACCAAAAGACCAGACAAAAACAATTAGAGGAGGAAAAGTTTATTTGGGGGCACATGATGTCAGAGGTCTTAGTCCCTGGAAGGTCAACTCCATTCTTTGGGGCCAGAGGTGAGGCAGAACATCATGGCAGAAGACTGTGGAGGAGGAAAGTGGCTCAGAACATGATACATGGAAGCAGAGAGACTCCCCTCACCATGGACAAAATATAAACCCTAAAGGCTCACCCCCAATGACCCACTTCCAGCCACACCCTACCTCCCTAGAGCTATCACCCAGTTAATCCTTGTTAGGTGATTAATGTATTGATTAGGTTAAGACTCTCATCACCAAATCATTTCACCTGTAAGCTTTCTTGCATTGTCTTACACATGGGCTTTTGGGGGATACCTCACATCTAAACCATAACACCCATCCTAAGGTACCTTTGAGCTCTCACCCACCAAGTGGTGCAGTGAAACCCTGGAAGAAGGCACAAGTACATGCTCTATAACAGAAGCCAATCTGTAATCTCAGGTGAGTTTGGGGCCTTCATTTGATCTGTGAAACCTGGAAATACTGCCTCCTTGGCACGATGGATGGAAGAAACAGTGTATCAAATTACAGAAAAGAGGTCCTCATTAAAATGTTTCCATTGGTGATTTTAAATACTTAACAGTTCATACTAATGTACACAAAGTGTCATTTTAAGTTACTTTAATCATCAAATTAATCCACCCTCCCCCAATCAAGGAACCAGCTGAAATATTTTTGCAGCAAAGTATTGTATTAACAAAGGGAAGGCAATGGTGTGTTTGAACCAGAGGAATTTTGCCCCTGAAATGCTCATTGTAGTGCTAGATAGGTTTAGAATTCCCAGGAGGCACCTCAGGAAAGGGGAAATGGTTTGAATAGAGAAAAACAAAAATCTGATTGTACTATTGCCCACTGCGAGAAGGGAAACCTGAACTCCCAGGCACAACCTTCTTGTTCTGCTCATCTGACCAACCTGTCTCCTGCTGCACCTGCACCTTGGCCCACTGGGTAACTGTGCCTTTGTCAACTTTGCCTGTGGTGATTCAGGACTCAGCATAACAATTTGTTCTTCCCCTATTCCCTCTAGTCCAGTCAGGGTTTATCTCCCTAAAATAATGAATAGCTATCAGAGACTCTTTAAAAACACTAGAAAACACACTGCTCCTATTGCCAGGAATCTTACTGTGTAATTTTCACACACTCAAACTTTCTGGGGCTGGTGCTGAGGTTTGAACCCAGGGGCTTATATACTAAGCATGTACTTTATCAGTGAGCTACACCCCGACCTTACAACCATCCCCATTTTACAAATGAGGGAAACTGGGTTCAGGGTGATTCAGTCATGACTCATTACACAGCCAAGGAGTGGATCCAGGATTTGGATCTGGATAGTTCAAATCCAGATCCTATGTTCCCCAGCATGTTGGAGCAGACATATAATTTATCCAATTATAAAACTATCAAACTTTATGAAAACTTCAAGAGGAAAAAATATCAATTTAAAAGGATTCTTCAGGAAAAACAGTCCTTATGTTTGCAAAGCATTGCAGATTTTGGAGAACATCACGTCTTTTTGTGCTCTTATCCAATATTCAGGGAGGACAGTGCAAGCTGCAGTAGGAAAAATGAAGAATAAAACATTCCTAGGAAGGTGGGATGAAAGACCCTGTCCTTTTATTAAGGATTTTTTGACCACCCAGATTCAAATGGCCAGAGAGGAATTTTGGTCATGGAAATCAACTGGACTGAAGCCAAGAGACTGCAGTCTTGCTCACTCTCTGCTTTGCCCCAGTGTTGACTGTAGGCAACTCACTTCCCACCTTGCTTCTGTTTCTCTCCTCATATATGATCACCTAATGTTCCCTCTCACAACAGGGTACAAGCATCATTAGGATGAAAAATGCAGGTCCAGCCAGGCGTGGTGGCGCATGCCTGTAATCTAAGCGACTTGGGAGGCTGAGTCAGGAGGATCGCAAGTTCAAAGCCAGCCTCAGCAACTTAGCGGGGCCCTTAGCAACTCAGTGAGACCCTGTCTCTAAATAAAATACAAAATAGGGCTGAGTGTCCCTGAGTTCAATCTCTGGTTCCAAAAAAAAAAAAAGAAAAAAAAAATGCAGGTCCAAAACAGCCAAATATTGGCAACTTCACACCATTCAACCTAACTCAACCAAAAGAGTGATTTTATTAAATATGCTCTTGATCCTAACAGCTCTGTGAAGCAGTACTGTTATTAAATAAGCCCATTTTATAGATGATAATACTGAAATTCCACTGTACAAAGGTTGTCATACAAAAGCCCACGGGTTTGTTTTCCGTTACTGTAATGAATTCTAAAATAAGATACCCAGTGTTGTTGTTTTTCCCTTTGACATTAATAATTACAGGACACCAATTACATTGACACAGCTCTGGCGTGAATATTATACCCCCATACATTTCCTTGCTGCTTAAAAATTTCCCTTCTTAACGGTCACAGTGGCACATGCCTGGAATGCCAGCTACTCAAGAGGCTGAGGCAGGAGAACTGCATGTGACAGGCCAGCCTTAGCAACTTAGTGTGACCCTATTAAGAAGAAAAAAAAAAATTAAAGCTGGGATGTAGTTGAGAAATAGAGCGCTATGCACAGTACCTGGGCGGTGGCGGGCGGTGGGAAGGATCCCTTCCCTAGGGTAGCCAACCTACCATGCAGAGTGGTAAACCTCTGAATAACTCATCCTTCAAGAACCGGGTGCAGTTTTAACCAAAACATGTTTCTTCTTTGTGGGTAAAAGCCCAGATTTTGGAGGTTTTGTTTTCTTGCGGTGTGAGGACGGACCCCAGGGCCTGCGCATGCTAAGCAGGTGCCCTGTCATTGAGCTACACCCTAGCACCCACTCCCCGCTTATTTCACGAGATCATTTGGAGAGACAGCTCAGCTTAATTTCTAGGACGTGGACGTCCCCAGATCCAGGTGGAGACGAGGGGCGAGGCGGCACGGTTTTTCCCCTTTCTCCCTCTTCAGGACGCCATCACCTTTCCTAACGCGAGTTCTGGGAGGGCAAAAGCTCATGTTTTGCATCACCAAATTTCCGGATCAGAGCCGGGTGTGGTGGCGCTCGCACCCCTGAAATCCCAGCACTTGGGAGGCTGAGGCAGGAGGATCATGAGTTCAAAGCCAGCCTCAGCAACTTAGCGAGGCCCTAAGCAACTCAGTGAGACCCTGTCTCTAAATAAAATACAAAATAGGGCTGGGGATGTGGCTCAGTGGCCGAGTGCCCCTGAGTTCAATCCCCGGTTAAAAAAAAAAAAATCCGTATCAAGAATCCGACGCCAGCAATCGGCCAGGAGGACTTAACATCAGTGAGCCCGAAAGACCAGCGTCTGGCACCGGGAGGCACGCCTCTCCTCGGAGGCCCCACCCCTTGGGGTCTTCGCCCCGCCTCTCCCGCCCCCGCGCGCAATTTGGTCTGGTCCGCGGCCGTGCGCCCCTGCCGGTGCAGCACAGTGGCACGTCCTGCGCCGTGCTCCGCTCAAGATGGCAGCGTCCATCGTGCTGCAGCCACGGGTGAGTGGGCGGCGCGGGCAGAAAGGTCGGGCTGGGGATCTTGGTTTCGGTCTCACGCCGCTGCCCCACAGGTGCTGTGCTGGAGTAAAGAACTTCCTGGCGCCTGGCGTGCCCTGCACACCTCGGCAGTCTGCGCCAAGGTGAGCGCTTCAGGAGGGTGGGAGTGGGACCCAGGCGGTAGCAGGAACCGAGAGCGGGTGGCTGGCCCGGGGTGAGAACCGAACCTCGGAAAAGCGGGACGGGTGCAGGGCCCAGGGGGCGGGACTGGGGCGGGGCGGCGTAATAAGGGCTCTTTGCTCCTAGAACCGGGCGGCCAGAGTCCGGGTGGGCAAGGGGGACAAGCCTGTGACCTACGAGGAAGCCCACCCGCCGCACTACATCGCTCACCGAAAGGGCTGGCTGTCGCTGCACACAGGTGAGGGGACAACAGCTGGAGACCCCAGCTTTTCCGGAGGAGGAGCGCTCAGTCCAGCTGTCATGTGAGCAAGATGAACAAGTTTTAACTTGGTCATTAAGGCCAGGGCAGAAATCTGTTAACCAGTTCAGAGGAGACGCAAAAAAGCAGACAGGTAGATCAGGATGTTGAAATGAATTTGAAGATGAGCATAAATCTAACTTTTTCTATGGGCCCAGAAACTCAGTTGACCCTCCACTGAACAGAACTTATTTACATGTCTTCAGACAAGATTTTGCATTGCTATCAGTTTTTTTGTAATTTACATAGATGTAAAATAGAGGTAATGAAAGGAGCAAAGCCCCCATAGAATCTAGTAGCCTAGCGCTCTCACCCAAAATAATGTAGTTTTTCCCCCAGCACCGTTTTTTTTTTTCTGTAATTATTTACAGTTAATCCTGTTATTCACAGATTCTGTGAATTCTTGGTTTTCTTTCTTTGCCTCCTTCTTTTGCACACATGCATGTGTGTGTGTACATACCAGGGATTGAACCCAAGGGCACTTAACCACTGGGCCACATCCCTTGACCTTTTTATTGACACACGGCCTGACTAGGTTACTTCCAGCCTTGCTAAGTTGCTGAGACTGGTTTCGAACCTGAGATCCTCCTGCCTCAACCTTCCCAGCTCCTGGGATTATCGGGGTGGGCACCACCACACCAGGCACCTCTCTGTATTCTTATACTGACTAAAATTTGGTACTTCAAAATTAATACCCTGTCACTTTCAAGGTTACTCAGGGACACAGGCAGAGCAATGCCCTTAGACCTGATGGCAACTGAGGTAGAACAATTTTTCATAATGTTAAAAGTGCCCTTTATCACAGTCTAAAGACACATTTTGAAAATTATTGTGCCTTTTGTTAGTAATTTTGCTGTTTAAAATGTCCCTAAATTACTGTTTAGTGCTTCTGATCACAAGACTATGATATGCCTTACACAGGAAATATGTTAAATAAACTTTGTTCAAGCCTAAATTGCAGTGCTCTTGGCTGAAAGTTAAATGTTAATCAGTCATCTATATTAATGTATTTTTAAACAGAAAGGCTTCTGAAACTAGCTTATGTATTAATCTGTTAATGAAAATGTCTTGACTAGAGGCTTGCACAAATCTAATGGTGTATTCCTCCTACAAGCATAGTTTCAGAATTCACTAGCTCAGTGTTTATGGTGATATTATGGAACATAACTACTATGAAGTAATGAGAATTAACTCTATTTTGTTCAGCATAAGGGTTATCAGCTTTGATTTTTGGATGGATCTCGAGTACTGGTGATTGATCCCAGGGCACTCTACCACTGAGCTACATCCCTAGCCCTTTTAATTTTTCGAGTCAGCCTCTTACTAAGTTGCCTAGGATGGCCTTGAACTTGTGATCCTTCTGCCTGAGCCTCCTGAATTGCTGGAATTACAAGCTGGTGCCACCACACCCTGCTCGAAAAACTTAAACACAGGTTCTTGGGGTCAATTCCCAACACAACAGAAAATAATTAAATGAAATACAGGTTCCTGTCTCCCACCCCTTTAGGTTCCTGTTCTTGTTTTGAGGTCTGGGTGTGGATGTGCAGATTCAGCATGTACTGTAAAGGTTTCAGGGTTCCAGGGCCCACACTAAGAACCCATTCATGGAAGCTGTGGCCCAGGCTCTTGAGAAGCTACTGTCCCTAATTTCATAAGTATTGACTGGCATCATCTGTCTAGCCCACAGGATGACCCATGCTTCTTTAAAGCTGTCAAGAAAGACTTTAAAAGGTTCTAGATGTAGAGATGTCACCAGACTTTTGTGCCCTAAGGCTCAGGTAAAATGAGGATGATAGTACTTGCTTCACAGAAATGGTTTGTGAATTAATAATGTTAAAATTAATAATAATTAATAATTATTATTATTAAAATTAATAATTTTATTAATTTTGTTAAAATTAATAATAATTTTTTTGACTTTTAGTGTATTATTCCAAGTGTATTAGTACAAGAAAAGGGAATAGTCTGTGGCAAGGGGTGAGATTGAGTACCCAGTGCTCTTAGAGATTAGCTCTGGTATCTTGGCAGCTCCCTGGGCAATGTGGCTGACTTTTCTGTCGTGCCCTCTCTTCAGGTAACCTGGATGGGGAAGAACATGCTGCAGAGCGAACAGTGGAGGATTTTTTCCTACGCAAGTTCATGCTGGGTACCTTCCCAGGCTGTCTGGCTGACCAGCTGGTTCTGAAGCGCCGGGCCAACCAGGTGGAGATCTGTGCCCTGGTCCTGAGGCAGCTGCCAGCACACAAGTTCTACTTCCTTGTGGGCTATAGTGAGACTCTGCTGTCCCATTTTTACAAATGTCCTGTGCGACTCCATCTCCAAACTGTGCCCTCAAAGGTTGTATATAAGTATATCTAGGATGATGCCTTTTTTGTGTGTCCAAGGTGGCAGTATGCAAAGGACAGAAATGTAGGAAAGAAGACCAGTAGAATGAGGAGAATGCATTCCCTTAGGAGACAGAGTCATCACTTCTAAGCTGCTGTTGAATAAAGATCCTCGTGCTCCCTTGCTTCTGTTTACCTTTACCCTTTTGTGTGTGTGTGTTTTTTTTTTTTTTTTTTTTGGCGGGGGGACCTGGGGATTGAACCCAGGGGTATTCGATCACTGAGCCACCTCCCCAGCCCTATTTTGTATTTTATTTAGAAACAGGGTCTCACTGAGTTGCTTAGGGCCTCGCTTTTGCTGAGACTGGCTTTGAACTCGTAATCCTCCTGCCTCAGCCTCCCAAGTGCTGGGATTACAGGTGTGTGCCACTGCCTCCAGCTTTTTGTGTGTTTTTTAAAAAATGTATTATTTATTAATTTTTTCCTCTACTGGAGATGGGGGACTCAGTGTCTCATGCATTGTTAGGGGAGTACTCTACCACTGAGCTATATTCCCAGCCCTTGCCTTTGCTCTTTTGGTCAGGGAACTAGAGTAGGGTTTCCTTGAGGAGCTTCAGGGCTTGTTGGGAAGTTGTCTATTATCTGAAGTTTAGCTCAGTTCAGGACCTGTGTATGCAGTCACTCTACCACATACTTCACATTAAGTTCTTTGTTTTCTCTCAAAAATAAAAAGATGCATTTTAATAAAGTAATTGATGTCAGTGTTTTAAAAAAACAAAACAACATGCACACAGTCCTTTAGTACATCCTTCCATCACCCTATTCCCGTACTCAACCCACTCCCTGCCTGCTACACATCACTGTCAGTACTGATCTATTTACCATCTCTCTGGTTTTGCAGTCTCCAGCATCTCATTAAATGGCAACACACAGTGTGTAGCCACCTCATTCTGGCTTCTTGAACTCAGCCATGTGCATGTAAGCTTCACTCACATCTTTTACATGGGTTCATAGTTCATTCTCTCTTGCTGAACCACGATCCATTGCATGGATGTGCCCCAGCTTCAGCTATTGCAGTTCACGTTGCTTCATTAAAAGTGGCCATTTTAAAAGAGTTGTACAAGACTGCAGACTGGTTTTTATTTGTACATGTTTTTCTTTTTGTACTGGGGATTGAGCTCAGGGGTGCTTTACCACTGAGCTGTATCTCTAACCCTTTATATCATGAGATAGGGTTTTGTTAAGTTGCTGAGGCTGACCTGGAATTTGTATATTTTCAAAGCAATTTTCATCCCCCTTGGTGGTACTGGAGTTTGATTCCAGAGTCACTACCACTAAACTGCCTCCTCAGCAATTTTTATTTTTATTTTAGGATAGGGTTTCACTAAGTTGCCCAGGCTGACCTCATACTTGTGATTCTATTGCCTCAGTCTCCGGAGTTGCTGGGAATATAGGTGTGCACCTAAGTGGCTGTCCTCAAAGCCATTTTTTTGTTTTGTTTTGTTTTGTTTTTATTTTTTATTCACAGTTCATATAATCTTACGTTTACATAGGGTAGTACTGTCTGTCTCAGTCTATTATTTTTCCTGTCCCCATCCCCTCCCGTCCCATTTTCCTCCACACCATCCATACTTCCTCCATTCTTTCCTATCCTCCCCATAACCTCTGCCACCCCCCACCACCCCTGTTAGGTATCAGCATCCACTGATCAGAGAAAACATTCGGCCTTTGGTTTTTTGGGCTTGGCTTATTTCACTTAGCATGATATTCTCCAACTCCACCCATTTACCAGCAAATGCCATAATTTTATTCTTTTTTATGGCTGAGTAATATTCCATTATGTATATATACCACAGTTTCTTTATCCATTCTTCAATTGAAGGGCATCTAGGTTGGTTCCACAATCTAGCTATTGTGAATTGAGCACCTATGAACATAGATGTGGCTGCATCCCTATACTTTGCTGATTTTAAGACCTTTGGTTATAAACCGAGGAATGGGATAGCTGGGTCAAATGGTGGATCCATTCCAAGTTTTTTGAGGAATCTCCATACTGTTTTCCGGAGTGGCTGCACCAATTTGCAACGCCACCAGCAATGTACAAGTGTGCCTTTTTCCCCACATCCACGCCAACACTTGTTATTGCTTGTATTCCTGATAATAGCCATTCTAATT
>JAJEJO010004379.1:0-46998 GCA_020662805.1 Glaucomys volans
GGAGCCAGAACCCACCCCAACTCCACTGTGCTTGTCATTCATCTGGCCTGTGTTGGGTGCCCCTTCTACAACTCCAGCCAGGCAGAGGCCAGAGAGGTGAACGAGGCAGACAAGAGCTCAGAGACCACAAAGTGAGGGGCAATCATGGGTAGCTCAAGCATTGCAGGAAGTATCGGGGCCAGGAAGGTCCTGGGAAAGCTTCCTGGGGACAATCTCTTTGAACTGAATCCTGAAAGATGTTACAATTTTCCAGGCATCCAAGAGGTGTAGCAAACCCCCTCTCATACACATAGACCACCCCTCTTCCCCACATCAGTGGCTCTATTAGGGGACCTCTCCTTCCAACCCCCAGCTCCCCCAAAAATCCCTCTTATACTCTCTAGACACCTCACTTCTCTTGTAGAAACCGAGAAGCCCCCAAATTGAGCACCAGTAGTGCTGAGCTGTGCCAGGTCCACGGGGGTTTGGGGTGGTAGAGCAAGGTCCCAGCCTGCAGGAACAGAAAAGGATCCCACAAGGGACCAACCACATGTGGAGCCCAAGCATGGGTCTGGCACCAACTCGCTCCTCCCAACCCTGTGTAGCCTGCCCCACACACCTGCTTTTCAGACATAGAAACTGAAACTGTGCAAGATCAGGAAGGGGAGCAGAACTTGCCTCGGATTCACTAGGCTATAGGTTTACCGAGCGCCTACCATGTTCCATCCACACAGGGAGACATCTTGCAGGCAGAGGGCTCTGGAGTAATGTGGCCCCACAGTGTCACGCTGGCAGTTGGAGGTCAGGTGGCTAGGGGCTGGTGTGAAGCCAGGAGAGCCACAGATGGCTGTCACAGACTCCAGGGAGAGACTATGTGCTCAGACCCAGGAGCGGCCCAGGAGGTGGGGAGGAGTGGCCACCTTCTAGTTGTTTCTAAGGAAAGCCTTGCTGATGGAGTCATGTGGGTGTGAAAGTAAATGTTTCTGGCCTGAAGACCGCAAAGGACAATGCTGTCATTTGCTTTTGGTGATGCAAAAGGAGCAGGTCTGGGGTGAGTAGGAGGGTCAGGAGTTTGATCAGGGGCCTGTCAAAGTTGCCAGGAAGGCAGAGGAGATGGATATGTCAGGAACTCAGCGGAGGGTCCAGGTGGAAGACAGAAATGTGAGCATGGTCACCAGTTATGGTTAAAGCCAGGAGCTGTTAAAGTCCCTGGGATTGCTCTGTGATTTCCAGGGCCCTGACCACTTTTGCCTTTGGGGCCCCTTCCTCCACTAAAAAATTAATAAACAAATTTTTACTTTTCAATGTATTGGTATAAAAAGGAATTAATATAATCCAGGCTAAATTGTCTTAATGTTTTTACTCTAATTTTAAAAGCAAGTAAAAGTTTTCTGGGCCCCCAAAAGTATTGAGGACCCCAGCCACCCTGCCTGCTGTGGCTCCAGAAGGCAGCTCTGAGTCCCTGGGGAGTGACCGCAGGAGAGGAGGAGGCACATGGACTGCAGCATGCCCCACTCTACCCCTGGGCTGTTTGGCAGACAGTGAGCAAGTAGCAAAGACAGACAAGGAGCAGCCCTTGTGGCAGAATCAAGAGAGTGGGTGGCCAAAGCCGGAGACACAGAAAGTGACTCCTGGAGGCAGCCTGACCTGAGCCACCTAAGGATGGTACCCACTGGGGAGGGGCTGGCCCCAGAGGGCTCTGCCAGCTGTGCTACCCATCCCTCCAGCACCTCCCTGAGGAAGGGGATGCAGCTCCCCTCCAGGTGTCTGCCATCACCTGTCCTGCCCAGGGCTGCCACCCAGTCCCAGAGCAGTGACACTGCTGACCTGGCTCCCCGCTCCCTTTGTAGGTCACATTTGAGATCTCCAAACAAGAGGACTCACAGATCCCCATCTGGATCATTGTGGGCAGCACACTGGGGGGCCTCCTGTTGTTGGCCCTGCTCGTCCTGGCGCTCTGGAAGGTGAGGCCCTGCAGGGCAGGGACACAGGCAGCATCCTGCTTGGTTGGCCCAGGGGGCTCTAGCTCTGGGCCCTATGGTCATTGCCACAGGCTCCTCTCCACAGGAGTTGACAGCCACGGGCCTCCTCCTACAGCTTGCCTGTGGCCATAGCACCCAGCCCCTCACTAAAGCAGGCACACTGCTTAAGGCCAGCAGAAGGCATCCAAACTACAGCTGCAATACTTATGTGGGAACTTTGAGAACCTGATGAAAACTGGGGTTCCTCTTATCAGGAAAAAAAAATTAAAAGCAAGTTCACACACTGCACAAGATTCCAACAGTGTAGGCTATTAACAAACCTGCCAAAAACCTTCTCCACCTCTGAACTTCTGGTTAAGAACCTTGGTCTAGCCGGGCGTGGTGGCGCACGCCTATAATCCAAGCGACTCTGGAGGCTGAGGCAGGAGGATCATGAGTTCAAAGCCAGCCTCTGCAACTTAGCGAGGCCCTAAGCAACTCAGTGAGACCCTGTCTCTAATAAAATACAAAATAGGGCTGGGGATGTGGCTCAGTGGCCGAGTGTCCCTGAGTTCAATCCCTGGTTCCAAAAAAAAAAAAAAAAAGAACCTTGGTCTTAACTTCCTCCTGTTACTGTGAAGTGAGGAGGGCCTGGAGAGGAGTATTAACCAGGGTAGAGTCACACAGGAAGATGGTGGGAGCCAGCAGGACTTCTTGCCTCCTGCTCTGGCTCCATCCATTTTGTTCTAGTCCACAGAGCAGTTCTGGTGGCGAGGGTGCTGAGTCAGGTATTCAGGGAAGCCTTCTCAGAGGAGACCAAGGAGGATTAGTGAAGGGGCAGCAGGAGAAAAGACAGGCCTCATCCACCCTGAGACATCTCCCTTTACCTCCCTGCAGCTTGGCTTCTTTAAAAGTGCCAAGCGCAAGAGAGAGCCTGGCCTGGACCCCAGCCCCAAAGTGATGGAGTGAGGCTCCAGAGGAGGCTTCGAGTTGACGGGGGCCGGACACCAGTGCAGGGGGTGTGCAAGCCCAGGCCTGTGGCCCACCGAGCTGGAGCGGAGAGGATGCCAGCTGGCTTTGCACTTGACCTCATCTCCCAAGCGATGGCGCCCACTCCTGGGATGGAACTCAAGCGGTGCTAAGAGGAATCAACCTGCGGGAGGCTGGGACACCTCCAGTTCACAGATTCCCGGGGATTTGAAGGGAGCCCTCTGAGGCCCACCCAAGGCCTCCCCCAGGCTCCATGGAGGGATTTGCTGCCCCAGCCATCACGGTGCTAGGAATTCGCAATCATGCCCACCTCCAAGAGAGCCGCGGAGGAAGACTGTAAATACAAACCCATTCTGCCCACCCTACCCAGGCCTCTATTTCCAAGAGGACCCCACAGCACAGCAGACCCAAATTCTGTGAGGTCCTGCCACCCCTCACCCAAGTGACTGGCTCCCAAGTCACACCACCCCCTCCCCCACAGATAGGCCCCAAAGTTCTCCATGAATGAACCTGAACCCCAAAGCTTGAAGACGGCAGCTGCAGGCCAGGGATAAAGAAAGATTCTGGGGTGAGGAAGCTGTGCCAGATGGGCAGGAAGGACCCAGGATGCTGGGTGACATCAGGAGGCAGCCAGGCCCTCCACCAAGTGCGTCACAGTGCCACCTCAAGCTGCCGGCCTCTGGGCCTCCCGCCCTCCTGGCTAACTCTGCCCGGCTGCTTTCATTCCTAGGTACCTCGTGGGAAGTGTGTGGATGACGCAATCCCTTGGGCTCCTGCTCCCACTTGTCTTCCAGCTGCAGCTGTAGCCCGGTAGAGGGGGAAGGGAAGCACCCCTCCCTGCATCACTCTACACACACACACACACACACACACACACACACACACAGCCTCCCACCACTGCACAGAAGGGCTCGGCTGGTGCTGTTGAGGGGTCCTCTCTGGAATGCACTGAATAAAGCTTGTGCAAGGACCTCAGGGCCTGTGCAGCCTCAGATACATCTTACCCGCCAACCCACTGGACAAGTGACAGATCCACAATGGCACCCCAAGGACAAGGGGCATGCCAGGTGCCCAGCAGAGTAATTTATGCCTTAACTTTTTTCGAGGTAGAAATAAAAGAGGGACACATCAAAGGCACCTGCTCCCTTGTGCATAGTGCAACCTTGACTGTCAATATTTTTAAGAAATTAAAAATGTGTTTAAAAACAACGAAGGCACTGACATTGCATTCTGTGGCAGTGTGTCCCAGTGAGCCACGCCCTGCTTTAAAGACAAGGAGGGAGACAGACAGCTGCTTCCTTCACATGGTGTCTAAGTGTGAAAATGGGCTTGCCCATGGCAGGCTCCCTGCAGCATGCCTTCCAAGGGGCCGCCTGGCCCCCCTGCATGACAGCTCCATGGTGGGGCACTGCCAGGGATCCCTCCTCCCTCCCAAGATCACTCATTCTGTCTTTGGCCAGGGTGGATGGTTGGAACCCAAATGTTTCACGTAGCACCTGAAACTTAGTCCCCACTCTCTTCCCGGGACTCCCAGCCCTCTCCAGCCTGTGAAGTTCCTTCACACACAGGCTGTTCTTAAACCAAGGTGTCCCTGTTCTATTCTTGCATCATTCACTCCCTGCAATCTCAATAAGTAAAACCTTAGAAATTACTTCCTAATAGCTGAGGACATTCAAAACCAGAGAAGAGACAGCCCTAGGTTCCAAAGCAGCATCAAGATGGAACCCAGGAAGGCTATCTGCCCAGCCATTCACCCTAGCCCAGCCTCAGGAGGGCCAGATGAGAAACAAGTGGTGAAAATAAAACCCGAATAGCAAATCCCATTTTTCATTCAAAATGTCAAATCATATTCCATGTCAGCCATCACTCTTATGGGGTAACCTGCAAAAAGGAACTGATGAACCCACACTCAAAAGAGCCCCCATTTGATTTAGCAGCACAACTTCTTTCAGGCACCATATGCAACCACACTGCAGGCCAAACAAAACATACCTGCAAATCAGCTGCAGCCCAAAGGCCCACAGAGTGCAACCCCCAATGAGAGACCAGATCTCACCCCTACACACCTCCCTAGGCCACCAAGACCAGCCAGATGGCCAAAGGCTGCAGGGCCTGGGAGGCTTGCACCTTCAAGGTCTCAGCCCCAGCATCCTGTCTCCTTTTTCTCCTTTCTCTTTATTTAATTCTCCCTCTCTACAGCTATTCACTCTGACACAGAAATGTCCAAAGTTGGCCTTGGGAGTGCCTGGCAGGGCAGGCAGAGAAGATGCGCAAGAGGGGGCAAGGCCTCATGCTCTTCCTGGCCTGCACACTGCAATCTCTCAGGGGGCTTTCCAGCCCCTCGGGATTCAGATTTAATGGCTGGGAGGCAGGTCAAAGCATCACTCCTGTTTCTTTCAAACTTCAAATGATTTGTGCAGAGTTGGGCTCAACAGGCAAGTGAACATAAAGGCTAGCAAATGAAGAAAGTAAGGAATGACATGCACAAGTGACTTCTATATTTGACAAATACTGGGAACCATGCTGTCATTGTCAAGGTCCTTCAGATTAACCTGGTTCTAGTCTGGAATCTGGAAGACCCTCCAGTTACAGCAAGGATGGGATTTGTTGCAGCTTTTACCATTTCCCAGAGTTCTCATAGCCCCAGTGGCTCTGGGAGGATTAGGACACATTACTACTGACAAAAGGAGCTTATGAGCAGTCTCTCAAGACAATTTTGGCATTTAGAGGCAAGCATCCCCAAATGCAACTTCAGACCACAAAAATTCATATTGCAGCTCACCAGTAGATGTTTTCAATCAATGTTCTATGGCTAGTTAACGATTATTTAGATGGGAACTGCAGGCTAAACCTTATGTTAGCATGAAATGTAGCCAACTTCAAAGTGGTTCAGTCCTCAAAGGGCATTATGGGCCCAACCTGGACACCACTCTGAACAAGCTGCTTTGCCTTCCTGTGGCTACATGACAAGTAAGTTGCAGCAAACTGAAGTATGAAGAAGAAAAGTGTACCTGGGGTGAGGTCTGACTCTTGGAGTAAACCGAATTACTGAGAGGAGGTTCTAGAATTTGGCTTATGGATTGTTAGGATTTCCAAGTTCCAGGCTGGTTGTCTGGTAGAGACAAACCTCCAAGTACAAATTGGGAAATGAGGTGGGCAAGATGTCCCCGAGAGTTTCAAGGTGAGACTCTGACCTGGAGGACCCTGCCCAGAGACACCCCCAGATAGGGCCAGTCCTCAAAGACACAGAAATTGAGGGGCAGGCCTTGGGTAGATCCAAGAGTCCACTCCACAGGCTCCAGGGGAAGTGGGTGTCTATCAGAGAATCCCTCAGTTACAGCCCACTGAGCTGAGGAGAAATCCAGCCCAGTGTTTCTTCTCTGTGGCATTAGGTGGGATGGGCATGCAAGCTGGGGGCTATGTCTCACAAAGCAGATTAGCCAGGGCCACCTCAATCAGGGCCACCCCAGATCTCACAGTTCCCATTTCTGAGGCAAATTCAAACACACTGAACTTAAAAGAGTCAACAATGTAGAACCAGATTGTTATTCCTTGTTCTTCAATGTCAGTTCCTTACACAGACTATCTCAGCTGATCTTTAGCTGTGCTTGGACCAATGTTGGTGGCATCATAACAGCAAAAATCCAGGCAGTGCAAACAGTAGACTCATGAGTTTTACTGCTGTTAAGGAAGGTGGCATTTCCTAGCAAGCCTGGTACAAGATAGGAGCAAAGTGCTAATGGCAATCCTGCAGAGAGGTGCAGAGCTGCTAGAAGATAGCATGGATCTCTCCTTCCCTAGACCTGTATGGGATAAATGGCTTCCTCCTTCGACCTTCAAGAGCCATTCACCTCCACCCTCTCCCAGAATAAAACATGAGAGTGGAGTCAATCCTCCTGGCTTCATGTACCAAGACGACAGTCTGTGATAGAAACAGGGGGCTTAAAAACACTTCTGGTATGATGAAAGAAGTATGTGCCACTGCACACAGACAAGAGGTGGTAGGTCTCCCCCTAGGTAGATGTGCCTGGGGTGAATTATTACAGCAATTAGCACTGAACTGTCCTGTTTCATTCCACATGCACTGGCCTTGGCCTTTGCCTTTAGTATGGTGCCAGTTCTTACCACTAAAAAAAAAAAAAAAAAATCCCCCAAATTACATCAGTATCTTGTCATGGGGTGGTCAATCCTAGTCAACCACAATATAATCTGCACAGTGCTTCTGTGTCAGGCTATTCTATTAGCTTTGACATCATGCTAAAGTAGGACAGCATGTTCCAAAACTGAAACAGGAGCAGAGGAGCTTTGCTGGTATAGTGAAGGTCAGGAGTCGTGCACCTGGGCTCTGAAACTTTTCTGTAAGATATGGGCTAAAATATATCTATCAAACTCACCAGGCTCAAAGTAGGGTATGAGCAGAAAATTATTAGAAAAGGAGGACACCATTCCTTGATGAAATCATCCATCCTACTCAGTCTCATGCGTTCCTTGCTCTTATCACACTGGAACTGCATCAAAGAACATGTAGCAACTCAATGATGTGTTCTAAAGGTGGCCCATGCCAGAATGAAATACACTGTAAATTTTTATTTGCAAGTGAAATTTGAGGAAAAATTGAAAATCAAATTTCAAATAGGGTCACCTACCTGACAACAAACCTACATTACATATGTAATTGAAGTGTAAATTAAAGCCACTTTAAAGTGGTTTTGTAAAAATATTAAAATTAGGAAGTATATGTAGCAATATCCAAAAACAAACCTAATGGTAATAAATGGAAGGCATTTGTAAGACTTGCAAAAAACAAAAACAAAAACAAAAACAAAAACACCTTAAAAATTTCTGGACAGTGACACATAAAAAAATACTTGACTAAATAAACATATCTTTCTTTTTAATGAAAAGGCTCAGAACTGTGGAGAAGCCCCGTCTCCCTCAGTAGACTTTCTACTGAGTCTAATCTATTGATTCAAAGCTAAACAAAATCATCTCCTAACATAATCAAATGATATCAATGTTCATCTACAGAAATAAACATACAATGGAAAAAAACTATCCCCATTCAAAAAAGAAGACAAATGAACACTAGCCCATCTAAGAGTACCTAACATTTACTAGACACCTGAATATGGCAGGCACTCAAGTACTTTAATTACATCTATTTGTTCATCACAGTCCAAGCTAGATATTATCCCAATTGACAAGCAGTACACAAAACTCAGAATCCATAAAACAAATGATAAATTTGACTACATAAAAATGTAAATTTCTGATACAAAAACTATCATTTAAAAAAACTAAAAACTGTTCAATGACAAAAAAAAAAATTTCCTTAAACCTCCACAGAATTTCTAATGGTAAGAAAAAGATCAAAATCCAAATGAAAGCAAAGGAAATATAAATAGTCAGTAATGATAAAAGTGTTCAGCCTCATTCATAATAAAAGAACACAAATCAAAACTACAAAATAATATTTTTGATCAATCCCCTTGGTAAAAACTGATAAGCTAATATCTCATATCAAAAAGGGATAGGGAGGTGGAAGGCAGTTTGATAATCTCTTGTCAAGGTTTTAAATACACATTCATTAATCCAGAAGTCCCAGGGCTAGGAATGAATTTGTTAAATATTATATATAAGGATGTCCACTACAGCATTACTTAAAATACCAAAAACTGAAAACCTACAAAGTTCATCAGTAAGATCTGGTTAAATACATTTTAAGTGCTTCCATGGACTTGTGCTTCAATGAACTTGTTTTTTAAAAAAATCTGTGACTGAGGAAATGGAAAAATATTTGATAAATGAAATTTTTTAAAAGTTCATTTGCATTTTCAAATGAAAATACATATATGCAAGGGAAATTCTGGGAAGCTACTCAAAAAAATAGTGATTGCCTCTGCAGAGTACAAAAGGGAAGGGGGAAAGAGGTGGGAAGCAAACTTTAATACCTGAATTTTTTTCCATACACGTGTATACCTTCAACAACTTTTTTAATGAACTGCACAAAAAGATCACCTCACATTGAACAATAAAGACACAAACTTCAAGGTAGTTTTTTCAAACATTTACTGAACACAAACACCATTTTTCCTTTTACACAGCAAGATTGTTAGTTTCAAATTAGCTGAGCTATTAGGACTGCCAATTGCCATGAAATTAAAAATGATTCTACATGTCAAACTCAAATAAAAAATGTCATGCAATATATAAATTACTAATAGACTTCTGGTGCAGTCAGCAAATTTACTATGTTTATTAAAGTCACATAAGTGTTTTGACAAAAGTGCACAATAGAATGACATCACTGGGTTGTTATAAATCACAGTGAATTACTAGAGTACAACAATGTAGTTCCTCTAGATGGAGGACTGCAGGAAGGGGTGAATATTATGAAGGACAGGATCTTTTCAATAGGTTCAGCCAGTCAAATGTTTACTTCCAACTATGCACCTCTGGAAAGACTGGATAGGAAAGCTGAGTTTTTTCCTTCCCTCATCTTTTCTCCTCTACTAAGCAACAACAAAAAAGCCATGCACAAATTTTACAACACCTGATAAAAAAATAGATACAAAACCTGTGCACTTCATCACTTGACAAGCTTGGATCTTCGCTCCTTCGTTGTTCTGATTAGGCCATTCATCACATGACTCACCCCTAAATGAAAAGCTGTTAATAATTTAGCAATATTCACCCCCTGCACACACATCAAGACACTCCCCATAACCATCAAGTCACTGTCTCTTCCCTGCACATGGACACACAGGTACACACCACAAACCTAGGACTAGAGACCACATTTACTTTACAGCTTTAAAAATTAATATATCACCATTATCAGTGTAGTATTTGTTTCAGAACCCATATCTGGGGAGGTGATACTATACAACTCAGCCCAACTGAAGGAAGGTTTGGGCAAGTCTGCCGAAATGTCTAAGAAAGCCCTGAAATGTGATATATATATCAAAGAGCTTTCTATGTTCAAAAGATGTTATCTATGCAATGCTGTGCATTTTCAGAGTAGGAATGAACACAGCTTAAAATCCTGTGGACTAAAATATTTTCATAGAGCAAAATGGCAGAGTTTTGTTTTCTTTATCCCCCTTTTAATGTTATAGTACAGTCAATGAGGAAAAAAAAAAAAAAACTCATTTGTACAATGATACATCTGGTTAGCCTGAAAAGGAACATTTCAGGTGTTTCTCGAAAATCTACCATAAAAACAAGGACTTTATACTTTTATCCAACTACTAACTAGTTCAACCATTGGCTGTTTCTAAACCAGCAAATTATAATCCCAGATCCAGCAACTCACTCCTCACAATGCCCATTCCAGAACAAGAAAATTATTCTCCTCGAATCACCCCAAGTAGTCATATTCAGATAGTAGCTGCCTTAACTATGGTGAAAACTATTAACAAGGTGTTATTCCCCTAAAATTTTAATTTTCAAAAACACTTATCACATATAGAGTTGGCATTTAGGGAGCTGCTGACTCCAAATCATATTTTACTTCAAACAATGTTATCATAACCAAGTCCTCACAATTATCGATTATTAACCAACTATTTGGATAATGAAATAAAAACTTTCTCAGGAACAAGCAAGACCAAAGCTTGCAGATGGCCCACTTTTTGGTTTGTTCGCTTGCTTGCTTAAAGTTCCCCCAGCAAAGAACCTTAAAGTAGCTAGGCTGTGGCCTCCCAGAGCAATCCAGGGTGTCAACTGAAAAAAAAAAAAAAAAACAACAACTATATTGTCAGATTCAGTTCTTACATAAAAATATGACCCCTTCTTTAGCAACTGAGGGGATAAATTTGCTGCACATTCCTTGAGTTAAATAGTTACTTAAATTCAAGAGTTCAATTTCACCAACACGGTTAAAAGCAGAAAACCCACTAAAATTTCACATGATTTACAAACGAAAGCATCCTCCTGGGCTTCTAGTTCACCCAGATATATAGGACAATTCACAAGCAGGACAGAGAAGTTTTGAGAAAATCTGTAAAGCTATCAAGGAAGAGTTACAATTCAAAGCATAATTCTACCAATAACATCAAATGACAAAGGTGGCTGCAAAATGAAGACAGCCTAGAGTTCTCAGTGAGCTGATACAGAACTATTACCTTTCTTACCTATTTATTTTCTTAAAAAAAAATTAAGTTCACAAAGAATTTGGCTAAACATACATTAAAATAATTCTACCAAAAGCAAATGTAAGAAATAGCCATGTAGATCACTTGTTTCAAGAACAGTTTTATACAGGTGGTTCACAATTCATATTGAATTGGTATTACAAGACAGAATTAGATCCTCAGCAAGGTAACGCACAATGTACTACTATACTATAGTTAAAAAAAATCTAGTTACCATTAGCACAGTTCATAGTTTATTCCGCTTTCTTCAAATTCTTTCTCCAACTTTGTCAGCATTTCAATGAGCATGATTTACATTATCCAGCAGTCTCCCCTTCTTGAAAACTCATTCAATTTTAATGTCTGAATATGTACATATAATCATTATTCTCATTTTATAAATAAGTAATGTCTAAAATAGTGCTGGTCCTGGATAGCCAACGGGATGAAATGTTTTTAAAACATGCAATATTATTTGATATTTTAAGTTTTGGTGTTTAAAAATCATATACATTAAAAATTGAACCAACTAAATACTAAGTATCACAACCATTCCTCAGACTGTCCAATATGCAGGCCTCATAGTCTGAAAAACAAAAGGTCCGATCTGAGTCACATAAAAGGCATGATTCACTCACCTTGAGGAAGTGTATTTTCTCTTTCAGGCCACTGAGTTGCCAAAAGCAAGGTACAGTATTCCCTTGATTCATACCAGAGGATCAAGGACAGTAATTTCCAAATTAGGGCTCATTTCAACTCCTCCCTTTAAGCCATCCTAAAAACCTTCCTTCCAAAATGTCAGGTTAGGAAAATAGAAATCTATTACATGACAGAATTCATCATCAAAAGATTCCTAACTGAAGCAAGAAGACACACAAAGTAGAAATATAGCAACTGCATCTTACAACCTTGGGGAAAAAAGCTTTTAAAGTCTCCCCTCCCACCTTTCAAAGGATTTCATTTTGTGGGGATCTCTATTTAAGGCCCTAGGTGCTGATTTTGGCTTGGCCATTATTTCATACTGATCCAACTGCAACCTTTCTCTTAATAATTTACAAAGCAATATCCACACATAAAATATTAATTGAAATCTCATAGGTTTTTTTTTAAAGTTCATATCTGATGTTGTGACATCATTATAATGCTTTTCATTAAAGAAAAAAAAAGCTGTAGGTCTTCATTTACAGTACCATGCACTATGAGTAGCTAAGGCATTCATTTGGCACTAGAGAGAAAATTACAGATACAGCTAATTTTATTTTCATTATCATTTTTAGCATCAATAGAAATAGATGTGTACCTTTTGCTTAATTTCTGTGATGCATAAAAGATAATCACAGAATACTCTTTTAGTTTGATAGTTAAAATGCTGCTCATAAATGAAATAGAACAACAAAGACCTCTGTACAGCCTGTTGGAATAAGTGACATTTTGTGGAGGAAAATTTTGCAGCTGACAGAAATACCTTTAAAGTGGTATTGAGAATGATCTTCATCATCCAAAACACTTAATTTCTTACACTACATTAGTGATTTTCTATTTCTTTTAACAGCCTAAGAAAGTGAGGTAAATCAAAATATCCTGGTTCCTTTTCATCTGTCATAAACACCTTACTATGGAAGCACAAATAAATGTTCTCAGGAAAAGTAGCTTCCAGATTTTAAAAGATACAACACAAGAGGAAAGGGAGAGGGGACAAAAATAGAGTGTATAACTATATTGTGACAATTTGTTTCATAAAACAGCATTCATAATTTTTACATGTCTGTGAACTGAATCAAATGCAGATGGCTGCAATTTAGACAAATTACATTAAAACAGAGACTTCGAAGAATTCAAGCCTTAAGGCAGAGTCCATCGATATTTTCTGAAAAGTTGGTTTAAGATTACCACTTTGAATATACTATCCAGCACAATTCAACAATTTCAATGGATTTAATTTTATAAATCTATAGCTATTATTAGCACTTTTTTTCAGGTTAATCTGTAGCTATACTTTTTTTTAAGTCCTTCTGATGTTAAAATGTGTTGTATCGCTTCACAAACATAATGGAAAAGTGAAAACTATCTACAGCAGTTTGGCATATGCAGAACACCTAGGTCTCCCATAACTTTTAATGTTGCTTTTTAGTTGTTTTCTCCATGAAATCCTGGAAACTGCTGCATGGATAACACACTGACATAGGCTTAACAGAAATACTTTTTGTAGGCAGCTGTTTAAAACATTATCAATTTGAAATCATAAATGTCCCTCATTTGTTACATAAACAGAATATTTTATATTCATTCCTTAAAAAAAAAGAAAGACAAATAGTTAAGTGACCAATATCCAAACACCTTAGATATAGTTACACCTCAACAATGTGGCTTTGTTTAAAGTGTTTGAAATCAATTACTATATGAGGCTAGAAGACCAAAGACAAAACTAAGGAAGGATGGGTTGAAAGGAAAGGTGGTGGAAAGAAAAGTAAAATTTATGAACACATAATTCTATTGTCTGTGATTAAAGTCCTTTACTTTAGCACCACATTAAACGATTTTACATATCCAGTCACTTAGTGAAATCCAACAAATTCTTCAAGAGTTCTAGGGATCTGGTCTTGGTAGTTAATGTCATTAGCCCGAACTGCTCGGGCAGCCAGGCACTTGAGACTCATCTTCATTTGAGTTTTGAGTAGTATTTCAGATACCCCAGTTGTACTTTTGTCTAGCGGAGTCTTATTCTGCTTATTTGTCATGTCAGTGTGAGCGCCAGCTTCGACTAGGCTAATGATGATAGAGTGTAAGGTCAAAAAATCACTGATGGGCCTGTTGTACTGAACAATGATGTGAAGGGCACTGTTTCCCTCATTGTCCACAGCATTCACCTCCGCACCACAGTCCAGCAGGAGCTTTGTGACAAGTGCGTTTGGAAAACTGCAGACATCATTGGTGTGGAAATCATCAACTGGGGTATTCGAGTTGACAGCTAGATGTAGTAAGGTGAAACCTTCACGAGTTCTGGGGTCAAGGTGAATCAGGTTGTAGATCTGCTTGTTAATTTTGCGCTGATCTTCTTCACTACAATGTGTTTTGGTGGAGATGCACACTAAATACAGAAAGGTATAGAGATTACATTCGTAATTGTCCATAGCACTGTGGACATCAGCATCTGGGATATTTTTTACTCTGTTCATACTCTGTTCTATTTCCAAAACACTACATCTCAAAACACATTCTATGTCTGGGGCCTTCACAGTTTCATTCAAGTGTATCATCTGTGAAAAAACTTGGGCAAATCGAAGAAGATCTTTGTGGGTATTCCTGTTACCTTTCTGTCTGAGGTGGAGGGCGTGTAGCCACAGCTTGATACATTGTTCAAATTCCATGTTATCTGCATAAACAGCCCCCCTGTAAATGATGGGATGGGAAACATCAATATTGTCAGCACCTAAAATCCGTTCCCGAACTATAAGGCCTTCCATGTGAAGAGCATCTCTGTCTTGCCGAATGGATTCCAGTTCCTGAGGGTTTCTACATTCAGTTCTATTCCCATAAGCATGGATTGGTGGCAGAACCTCTTTTTCAAGAATGTTATCACCATCTTGAAACCTCTCCAACATAGCTAAATATAAATAGTGGTATGTCTTCATGATGTCATAGTTCTCACGGTCATTGGCAAAGGAGGCACCCAAGAGTTCCAAAGCTTCAATCCGACTTCTTCGGTCACAATCAGCATGAGAGAGCAACAGTTCAACAACATCAGCTTTACAGCTTTCAGCAGCTACTTTCAATGGTGTCATCCCATGGCCATTCACTACTATAGCAGCTCGCCATTTTATCAGCTCTTTCACAATATCTATGTGCCCGGCTTCAGCTGCAAAGTGCAATGCTGTGGCTCCACAATGTGCTTTAGCGTTGGGGTCAGCGCGTTGTTCTAACAGGTATCTGACCACATCAGTGTGTCCCTTATATGCTGCGATCATTAGGCAGGTGTTGTCATACTTGTTGGCAATGCTGATGTTGGCATTATTTTCAACCAAATATTTCACAATGTCCAGTCTGCCATCAAAGCATGCTGCCCGCAGGGGGGTTGAATTGGTTACTGTGGTATGGTTCACATTGGCTCCATGGCTGACTAGAAGTTTAACAACTTCAAAATGTCCTGCTCCTGCAGCACACCAAAGAGCAGTGGCACCATCAATGACATACCTACACATGAAAAGAGTAGAACAGTTAGGTAATAGAAACCACATGCCCTAATGTAAGTTTAAAAGTTGTATTCATCTGCACTGGCAAGTCTAACATTAATCAAAATATTACTTCCGATGAACATAAACACAGGTAATTTCAGCAAAGCACTTTGCATAGTATCCATACCTAGTTTGAGTTCAACAAATGTATTACTATTACTGTTATTTCTAAAGCTTTTGTGTGTGTGTGTGTGTGTGTGCGTGTGTGTGTGGTGCTGAGGATTGAACCCAGGGCCTCATGCATGCAAGGAAAGCACTCTTACCATTGAGCTACATACCCACCATCTAAAGCATATTTTTAAAATAAACAGAAGAATCACCCACTTGCTGCTAGCAATAAGCAAATAAATTTCAGAAAACACAGAGAAATTGTATGGAAGTTTGTAGCATCTTTACTACCAAGCTGATATAATGGCTCTTAAGAACATAGCAGTTTCTTTCCACCAGGAAAACCCTAGTCCCTATATTAACATTGCATTAGATACTTGGGTGTGTGGGAAGAAAGCAGGTAATATGCTCACTTTGTGAAATTTTTATGTACTTATACTTAATGGGTTTTTCTATGGATATTATGCCCCAATTTAAAACAATTAAAAATATGTGTATGTTTATGTGTATATATTATGTTTCTACTTGTGTTCCTCAAACAATTATGGGGGTGGTTAGCCGGGCACAGTGGCGCACGCCTGTAATCCCAGCACTTGGAAGGCTGAGGTAGGAGGATCGTGAGTTCAAAGCCAGCCTCAGCAACTGAGCGAGGCCCTAAGCAACTCAGTGAGACCCTGTCTCTAAATAAAATACAAAAAACAGGGCTGGGGATGTGGCTCAGTGGTCGAGTGCCCCCCCCCAATTATGGGGATGGGAAGGTGTACTAACAGCAGAAAACAACTAGCACTTTGAGTGAACCAAACAGGTTACCTACCCTATGTAATAGGACCCCATGGCTCCATATTCACCACCTACTTACTGAACCTCATATGTGCTAAGTTTGCTACCTAATATACTTAACAGACCCTTGCTATAAGTACAATCTCTCCCACCTTTCTACTTTAAATTTTTTCTTTTTTTTTTTTTGGTATTGGGGATTAAACCTAACAGCACTGTACCACTAAGCTACATCCCCAGTTCTTTTTCATTTTTTATGCTGAGACAGGGTCTCAGCATAGGTTGGCCTGGAACTTAAGATTCTCCTGCCTGAACCTTCCAAGTCACTGGGATTATAGGCGTGCACCACTGCACCCAGTTCATTTTTCTCAATATTTAATCCTACTGACCATAAGTCCTAAAAAATAAATATTTTCAGGAGACTTAGACCTACTGTGTTAGAACTAGTAAATATACTTCCAAGTGTTAAGGAAAAAAAGTCAAAGAATTACTCACAAAGGCAATTAAGAGTACATAACAAAAATCTCACTAATGAGCTTATCACTACATAATCTTATGTTTTAATATTTCCTAGGTCAAACTGTATCTCCCACGAAGTGAAGAATAAGTTACATAGTGCTGTTTTGAATGTTTTGGTTCCCAAATCCAGCTGGTGCCAATGTGATGAGATAGAGCTTTTAAGAGGTGATTAGGTGACCAGGGCTCCTCCCTTCCTGAATGACTTAAGTAAGGCCCATAGGAAAGAAGCTTCATGCAGTGATTGGCTGGCTGGCCTTCTGCCTTCCACCTTGCAGAGATGATATTCCATTCCTCCTCTCTGCAGGACTGAGCCCTCACTCACAACCAAACTTGCCAGCACCTCCATCTTTGACTTTCAGGCCTCCAGAGAAATGAATTTCCATTCCTAATAGATTACCCCATCTCCTGTGTCTTGTTATAGCAGCATAAAATGGACTAAGACATATAATTTAAACCCAGTTAATACCACCACAAAACATCACCCAATATCACTTTTGCTAGAAATAAAATACCCACTTCATAATAATTCAAGCAATTATTTTTTCGGTTTCCAATTATCACAAAAAATGTTTTAAGTGCAAGTCTTCTCGGCTGGCAATGTTTACCTATAAGGAGGAGAGTGGCATTGACTAGAAAGTCTTGAAGGTATAGAAAGGTATAGCTAGTGGGGGCGGGTGGGGGGTAAAATTAATAACAGAATGTGTGACAGATACCATTGCCCTGTGTACATGCATGAATGCACAGATGGTGTGACTCTACTTTGTGTACAACCAGTGAAACAATAGCTGTACTCCATTTGTGTTCAATGAATCAATAAGTAAATAATAAAAAAAAATTAAATAAAAAAAAATAAAATAAAATAAAATAAAATACTTCCCTCAATTCTGTAAGTTAAAAGAATAGCTATTTTACAGTTCCAGGGATTATACAATAAATGTTGCAATTTTTTAAATAATGAAAATAAATACATCTTGTTTTAAAAAAAAAAAAAAAAAGAAAGAAAGGTATAGCTAGGTGGTAGCTACCTGGATGAATATTTAGAGAAAAATATCAGCAAACTAGACACTTATGATATGTGCATTTTACTGTATGATAATACTCAAAAAATTTGAAGAATTCTGAAGTTTCTTTTTAAATTTTTATTTTTTAAAATGTTATTTGGGCTGTACCTGCCAACCATATGCAAGACCCTGGGTTTAAAGGAAAAGGAAAAGGAAGAAGGAAGGAAGGAAGGACGGACGGACAGGGAGGGGGGGAGGGGAGGAGAGGAGGAAAGAAAGGAAGGGAGGAAGGGAAGAAATAAAAGGCAGTCCATCTAATTATTAATTGATTTTTTTTAAATAAAGAATCAGTAAACTAAGATATTATACCAGTGTTGTTTTAATGGTTGCCAACTGTACCTTTGGCCAAGAGTTCAGTTCAATAAAAACTCACTTACTATATTTTGTTATGATTATAAATACAAAGTTCAATAACATTCTCTCACTGTCAAAAAAAAAGTCATTTGCAACATCAAAAATATCAATATCTCCTCATAAACCAAATGAAAAATATGCGAGACATCTACACTTGAAACTACAAAACACTACTGAGGCTATTTTTTATCCTAAAATAAATGGAGAAATAATTCATGTTCATGGTATAGAAAACACTAGAGTGTTAAGATGTGAATTCTACACCAAAATAATCTATACATTTGATAAAGTCAAAATCTCAGCAGATTGTGTGTGTGTGTACACATGCAATGAGCACATTCACATGTTTAGAACAATGAACAGGCCAGTTCTAAAAAATATATGGAAATGTAACCAAGACAATCATGAAGAAAAATAAAGTCAGAGGACTACACTACAGTAATTAAGGTAAAGTGTATCACTGGCACAAAGAAAGAATTATATATCAATAAAATAAAAATTTTAGAAATGGACTCACACATATTAGAATCACTTGGTTTATGACAAAGCCTCCAGGGAAATTCAGATAGAAAGTATGATCTTTTTAATAAACAGTGCTGGTGCAAATAAATAACTTCTATGGCAAAAAATTAGCCTTGACTTCTACCTCACACTATATATAAAATTACAGTAATATAAGCCTTTAGTGTGAAAAGTAAACAGTAAGAGTTTTATAAAAAGAATAGACACTTTGCTGGGAACAGTATCATATGCCCATAATTTCAGCTACTTGGGAAGCTGAGGCATGAGAATAGCAAACTGAAGGCTAACCTTAGCAACTTAGTGAGAACAGATCTCAAATAAAAAGTGTGGATGTGGGGTAGACATGGGGTTAGAGTACCACTGGATTTCATCTCTAATACCACCCCCAACACACACACACAAAGAACAGACTTATCTTAGTGACCTTCAGAGTTGAACATGATTTCTTAATTCAAAAAAGTAGTATTAATCATAAACAATTAAAGTGATATACCGCACTTCAGTAAAACAAAGAATTTCCACTGATCAAAAGACACTATTTAAAAAGTAATGGGCTGGGGATATAGCTCAGTTGGTAGAGTGCCTGCCTCGCAAGCACAAGGTCCTGGGTTCAATCCCCAGCACTGCAAAAAAAAAAAAAAAAAGTAAATAAGCACCGAGCATGGTGGCACACGCCTGTAATCCCAGAGGCTCAGGAAGATCTCGAGTTCAAAGCCAGCCTCTGCAAGGGCAAGGCACTAAGCAACTCAGTGAGACCCTGTCTTTAAATAAAATACCAAATAGGGCTGGGGATGTGGCTCAGTGGCCTAGTGCCCCTGAGTTCAATCCCTGGTCCCGCCCCCCCCCCCCAAAAAAAAAGAAATGTAGGGGGCTGGGGATGTAGCTCAGAGTGCTTACTTTGCATGCACAAGGCCCTGGGTTCAATCCCCAGTACCACCAAAAAGAAAAAAGAAAAAAAAAGAAATGTAATTTGGTTCAGTCTCTTTGGAAAAACCGGCACTATCCATTAGTTAAGCACGTACCTACATGTACCCAGCAATACTCCTTAATACACACCAAAGAGAAATAAATGCGAATGTCCACTGAAGGACAAATATAAAAATGTTCATAAAAGCTTTACTGTATGATTTCATTTACAGGAAGTTCAAGTACAGACAAATCTAACCTATGATAATAGAAGTCAGAATAAACATTATTTCTGGGAGGGGAAAAGGGAGAAATTGAGAAGGAGCATAAAGGAAATTTTTAGGGTTACTAAAATATTTTACACATCAATCAAGAAAATGATTAAATGCCTGTACACTTAAGATTCATGTACTTCACTGGATGTCATGCTTTAACTAATGTGTGTGTACATATATAAAATAAAAAAACAAGGCACAAATGGCTTTTAAAAATAGTTTAAAAGACTACAAATGGTTTATGTTAACTATTTCAATATACCAACCACAGTATTAACCACCTAATAATGCATTATATATCATTTACTCACAATAACCTCCTACCAATGACCCTATGAGGTAGATACTATCATTATACCCAATTTACAGATAAAACTGACAGGTTTACATGAGATCGAATATACAAAAGTATTTTGAAAATCATAAAATGCATCAAATGGAAGGAAACAGAGGACATGTTATTGTTCCAACATTTGTTTCAATTTAAAGAGCACTTTTCCAAACTGATTATTAACATAATCTATCAAAAAAAGAATACATAGTTAATATATGGTTACATTTAGATGGTTAGTTGCAATGCTTTCTTGTACTAGTTTTTAAAATATAAGATTACTCACATTATATAATATGAATCTAAACTACCTAAAACTCAAAAAAATGTTACATTATAATAGTATGTGTGAGACACTGGGTTCAAATCTCAGCACCACATAAAAATAAAATAAAGGTATGTCCATCTAAAACTAAAGAAATATATTTTAAAATAATAATAACAGGCACTCACATTATCTTTAGTAATTAAAGTATTACACTATTAAAAATGAAAAAAAGAGAGAAAAAGAGATTAGATTATTTTTTAACCTCAAATTTCCCAGAATTTATGATATAGTAAAAAACTAAACTGCAAGTGTATACTTCCTTTGGTTTCCGTAATGGAAACTACTTGGTCAGTTTAATATTTTCCATGGAACAGTCTAATAAGTTCCATTTTTTTCTTTTCATTTTATATAGTAATGGGACAGAAACCTCAAAAAAGTTCCAATTAACTTTTTATTGAGGCAATTAAAATTTAGACATTTCATGACAAAAAAAATCACTGCAGATAATTTTATTAAAAAACTTCTATGTCAGAAACATCAGCCTTATTGAATTTAGAATTTCTATATCTAAATCAAAATATTAAACAGGTTAAACAATTATAATCCTATTACCTATGACATTACTGTCTATATTAGCTAAAATTACAATAACTGCCTCAAAACAAAATACCAAATGCATTTAACAGAATATAAAGACAAAATTAATGCAGTATTGACTAAGCTACTATGAAAGAAATCATAGAAAAAAATGATCTTCCCAGTCTCAGTCTAAAATGAGTGCAAATTCTCTATTATGTTTCATCTTATAATTAAAAATAATAATAATAACAATCTGATACTCACCTTTTCAAACAAAAAGTATGTATCAGACCATGGAAAGTTTTCACAATAAGAGATAATATTCCTAATCACAAGGCTAATAAGCACACTGATCTCCTGATTCAATGTGAACTAAAAATGCCTGGTTTGAGCATTTGAAATACAAATAAAAATTCATTGCATGTACATATGGTCAACACTTTACTTTAGCTGAAGTCCTTAATATCATTTATTACATCAAATGTAGTTCCTTGAAACATATATTGGCAAGGACTTTCTAAATAATGATGATGGTGTGCCCCTCGTGCCTTTCCTATATCTGGACAATTATGAATAGTATTAGTACTAACACTGATTTTAAATGTAAGGGCTCTCAACAAAAAGTGTCAGGATTCTCACAGATCCTTCTCCCCATCCATGTCAGCAAACCTCAAGGACAGGTGGTCCCCACAAATGCTGGCACAAAGGCCCTCAACTTAGTCCAGCACAATATTCCATGGTCACATGACACCTTCCTTTTATTCTGTTCCTCACCTACAACATTCTTAGCAGCTTCCCATTCTCCAACTACAAGTTCTTCTTTCATTCCCACTCATGACTTTTCTTCTTGTCCACTCACTTACGTCAACTTTGGTACTCATGTGTTAAGTATAGGTAAAATAATCTCAAATATTACTGTTAAGAAAGGCAAACATGCTATTATAATATAACTTTTTTTTGAGTTTTAGGTAGTTTAGATTCATATTATATAATGTGAGTAATCTTATATTTTAAAAACTAGTACAAGGAAGCATTGTAACTAACCATCTAAATATAACCATACATTAACTATGTATTATCAATATGGGACTTAATACAGGTGGTGTTCCCTTCCCCCTTGAGTCTCAATTATGAATCTGTTTTTTTTCCTAAGGTATTATAAAAGCTTTTAGGCAGAACAATACTTAAATTTATGTATATCTACTTTCATACAATAGTTATTTATTTCTCTCTGTCTCCTTTCACACACATACACACAAAACATAAAAAACAAACCCACAATTAAAGATACTGTTGCATGGGCTGAAGCTAAGAAATGAGACATTCTAAAGACAAATACCAAGTGAATAACAGAAATCAGAAAGAAAAATATAAAGTGAATAGCAGGATAAAATGGTGAATAATTTGGCCAAAACTTGTGAAGATGGCATGCAAATAACTAAAAATTAGAAACGTTAATCTACTTCACACATAAAGAGAACATGTTTGTTAGTATCCACTGGCCATGGGTCTCAACTGCCAAGAGAAGGTAAGGTAGATGAAATGGCCAAGTACTTTTCAAAAGCCAGCTGTAGGGCTGGGGGTACAGCTCAGAGGTAAAGCCCTTGCCTGGCTTGCACAAGGCCCTGAGTTCCATCCCCAGAACCTCAAAACACAAAACAAAAGCCAGTCTCAAAGAATTGTGTTTTGTATTGTTCTCACCACTCAAGATAACATTTTCACAATATCTGAAAAAGTACAAAGACAAATTATCACATGTACAAACAATCTTTTCTGGCTCGGAAATGCAAAAATGACTGGGATAAACTCCAACATAATCTCACGGACTGGAGTGAAGGGCAGAAAGGTAGCCATAAACTTCAATTCTCTTTTATCAATTAATTGGTAAGTTCCTCAAAAGTAGAAACCTTGTTTTCCCTTTTTATTCTCAACAGAAAGTGACACAGTGTTAGGCCTACCCTGGGCATTTAATAATAAAATAAATACTAGATTAATTCAACACAACAGCTAATAAATTCACAGTTAAAATAATCTATAAGCTAAACAGATTCAAGAAGGCTCAGAGAAAATGGCAAATGGTGGAAATGTTTGAGATGACAGTTTTGCCAGTTTTATTCTTTGCATTTTACACATGGATCATCAAAATCTGGTCCCCACCTCTCTCCAGCCTCCTACAATCTCTTTCATAATTGCCCCATCTTGAATTTTTTCTTGCAATAGCAGCAAAACACTTGTCATTGCCAGTGCACCAAGCAGCTGCCCTCTTCTACCTGTCTACTTTCTTTAAAGTCCAGTTCAAATATTACCTCTTCAGTGAAGCCTTCCATGATTCTCCCCATGCCAAGTTGAGCATTCTCCCTTCTCTCCCTCAGTCCAAAAGATTTCTAAGCCTAAATGGCAAAGCATCTGCAATTACTCATTTATGTATCTACTTCTCCCCCTACACACACTGTCATCCTCCACAGTGGAACACTGTTATTTGTCTCTACAGATACCTACCTACCACAGAGCCTGGCACACAGTAGGTGTTGAATAAATGTTTGCTTGCTAAACCCCTTAATTTCACTGGCCAGCACAGAATACTGCACAAGGTAAGCCATTATACACTCTCAATTCTATATTTCTAGTCATTTCATGTTATTTTAATTGCTACCTCAAAATAGCTTTGATGATCCAAGAAGACAGCAATAAGCAAAGACTTTCTAAGTTCTTTAGAAAACTATTTTCTCTCCCCAGTGTTCTCCCTTATCTACATAAGCCTTAGCAAGTGCATTAGCAGTGGTGTTCCCTGCAGCTGTTATTGCAGAGATTCACATCTGAATGGATACATGTGCCTATACAGCTGGATACATGTGCCTATACAGCTGGAATGATGCTGGGAGGTTCATGGGTCATTCTGCTTCACTCCTCTAGGTATAGAATTCTTATGAGAATGCAGGAAGTTACAAAAAAGACACAGAAGCCAGTAAGAGGAAGCACACATGAATCAGGTTGCCATCTTTAGTCAACACTATTTTCTTAATGTACAGAGGTGGTCCCAGAGATAAGCCACCACCCATGGGCTGTCATTTCATTGAGATGCTAACACTCTAAAACATTTCCTCTCATCCAGAACAGAATAAAAACCTTTTATTAATTAAACCTAAGAGAGAATCAACCAAAATTAACATACCCTGGTCATCTTGAAAAAGCACTTTTTTAAAAAATCAGGTTTTAAGCAGGCAATTTTGTTTGATCACCAAAACTAAGCATATATCTTTTTATGCTTAGACCTTATCTACTTCAAAAGAAGAAAATGTTAAAATGGCCTATGCACTGGTATGAGTCAATAAAAACCAATGCAATCAATGAAGCAAAATCTTTATGCAGCTGTAATCTGTAAAATTTTATAATCCTCCAGCTCAGAAAAGAGGGTAACATAAAACCTGGCAATTCTGCTATTATCATACCCCAAAATAATGTTCAATTAAACTCACAGGACAAATTTTTAACTGTAACAATGAATTTTTGAACTCCCCACCTCAAATTTCAACAGTAACTGACCAAGCCTCCCCACATCATCACAAGACAACATGAACTTTGTAACAATGGCATCATCATCTTTTACACCAGGTCCAGTGCCACTTTGTAGCCAACATATCAATCTCAGCAATGTGGAAGACTCAGAATCATGTCTTGAGAAGTCTGGCTGCGTGACAATCCCTCAAGAGATTGCAGCTGCTTCTGGTTCTAGAGACTTATTTAGACGTGAAAGCCTCAGCAATCCTCTGGGGCTTTATCGGACCACTCATATGAAGGGAAGAACATTGGGTGGCCAAATAATCCATCAGAGGTCTTCAGTTTTAATTGCTGACCTCGTTAATTTCTGATCTCCATTACAACACCAGTATTGATAAAGGTAAAATCTGGAAAGGCAGCCAGCCACCCCTCCACACCGCTTGTTCACAGACTACCTAGTAGAGAAGACCATTAGATCAAGACTGAGGGTGTGGCTATCCATCTACAGAGGGAAAAGGGTAGGGACAGATGAGGATGGGCAGCAAAACATGGGATGGAGTGTTAATCTTAGAAGATGAAGTGAGCATTTAGTAGGACCGGAGGAGGTGCAAGAAAGGAGAAGTGAGTACCTACACGAAGGCAGGGTGCGGGAGGGGAGGATCCAGGAATTGGGTCCGCGCGCATCGGAGGGGAGGCTGTAGTTGCGTGTACCTACCCGTCGAAGCGGACGGTGCCAGTCTGCTGGGTCTGCACACGGTAATGTTCTAACAGCAAGCGCACCACCTTGGCGTGCCCATTGCGGGCTGCGATGATGAGGGGCGTGGATCGCTGCCCTCCCTGCTGGCTGACATAGCCAAGCAGATAGCGGATATCGCTTTCAGACCGGTTGAGAAGCAAGGCGGCCAGAGTCAGCACCTTGCCCTCGCTGGCCGCCTTGTATACATAGCCAGCCAGGCCCTCCATGGCCGCCGCCAACTCCAACACCCGTTTGGTCGCCACCGCTGCTGCTGCCTTGCGCCCCCGGAGGCCGCGATCGCCAGCACTTCAGACCTGGGCCCTCACAGCCCATTCAACAGGGCGCCGTCGCCGCCGCCGCGCCCAGGCAGCAGCGCGGCCCGGGGAGGGCGGAGACGCAGGGGTGGCCGAGTGCCGCAGGGGGCACGTCTGCGACCCGGCCCCGGCAGGGAGGAGGGCGGTCAGGGCCGCCCCCAAGGCCCCAGGCGCCGGCCCTGGGCCGAGGGGATCTCCATGGCGGCCGCCGCCCCGGGCCTCAGGCCGGACCCCTCCTTCCTGCGGGATGCGACAGGCGCGTGCCCGAGCTACGGGTCGTCGGCGGAGTCCCGAGAGGGCCGCGCGCGCCCGGGATGGCAAACGATGGGCGCGCCTCACCCGACCCGGCCCACCCTGCCCAAGGCCTAAAACTGCCTCCCCATCTGCTCTCCGCCGTCCCTGGCTGTAGGAAACCCTCAGGCGCTCGCCCACCGGAGCTCAGAAGTGCTGGGCACCGTGCAGGGCTCGCGAACCCACGCGTGGGTGGCCCCGGAGCGACGCGGAACGCTCCCGCCGGATCAGCGCCGGAACTTGGGGCGGGAGGAAGGCGAGCCTCCGCAGACAGGGCCGGGAGGGGGAGGGAGGAACGGTTAAGTGGGGTGTCTCTTCCAAAGCCGACCGGCCGGCAAACGAGGTCCAGGTGAAGAAAGGTTCTGCCACGCGAAGTTGGCCCATCCCCGATTCCGGCCTGCGTGTCCTCATTGCCCTTGACGCTTGGGGCTCCCTCCTCGCCCCCACAGGACCCTGGGACTTCCAAGCTAGGGAGGAAGACGAAGTGAGGGTGCTGAACCGTAGGGTCAGGGATTCTACCCCCATTTTATTATAGAGAGTGTTTGACCCCTCTCTGTCTCTGATCCAGGGGCCCCGGGAGGGTTTAGCAATCTCCTGGAGGATCCATTTTAGGAAAAAACCCCAACATGTGGGAGAGCCTGAGAGCTGCAACTGCACTAGACTCTGAGAAAGGACAGGAAGAACGGCCTGCCCTCCAAGGAAAGGCAGATTAAGTGGGTGAGGAAGATGGGGAGAGAAGGGAAACTACTCCTTGATGGAGAGGGGCAGGTATCCTGGGAAGGAAGTTCCATGGTCAGATAGAACAGGTCTCTAATCCTGAGCCTTCAGAACCTCTGCTTTCTTACATTCCTCACAACATTGTTAGGATTTGAAAAGATCGTTTCCTACACTAGAAATCTACCATGTGCTAGATTTTGCTTCACACTAGGGATTCTGTGATAGGTCAGCCCCCTCTCTCTGGGGGCTTGTGTTGTTGGGGGTGGGGGAGAGACAAGTAACCAAATGATAGACAAAACCACTTGAATTAGTGTCATTACCATTTGCTACGAAGCAAATGAAATAAGAGTAGTGGGGTGTGGGGTGAGGTGGCGCACGCCTGTAATCCCAGCACTTGGGAGGCTGAGGCAGGAGGATCGCGAGTTCAAAACCAGCCTCAGCAACTTAGCGAGGCCCTAAGCAACTCAGTGAGACCATGTCTCTAAATAAAATACAAAATAGGGCTGGGGATGTGGCTCAGTGGTGGAGTGCCCTGGGTTCAATCCACAGTACCAAAAAAAAAGAGTAATGGGGTTGAGCAGGAGACAGGGGACTAATTTAGTTTGGGTGGTCAGACAAGACCTCAATAACAGGTGACAAGAACAGGCTAGGCAGAGGAATAACTAATACAAAAGCCCTGAGTAGGGAACTGACTTGGTGAACTCAGGAACAGAAAGGTTAGTGTGGCTACAGCAGAGTGAACCTCAGAAAGTGTTAAAACAAGATGCAAGTCACATTAGGGCCCAGCAATCCATGGCAGAGGATTTAAATTCTACTCTGTGATGGGACATTTGAAAAGTTTTAAACAGGGAAATGACAAGATACCGTTGCTTTAAAAAAAAAAAAATCGCCCTGGCTGCTATATGGAAAATAAACTCTCAGAGACAAGAGTAGAAGCAGGGAAACCAGATAGGAGGAGAGACTCAGATTAGGATGGTAGGAATGGACATGGTGAACCTTCTGGGGCAGTCATGGAAAGTACTCACTCCATATAGAAGTGTCTTCTTCCCAGCCACCCTCAAAAGGCACTATCTCCCTATTGAAAAACCACACACATTTCTTTTGCTCCAAGGGACAGGATTGGGCTCAAAAAGTTCACATAAATTGTTTTATTTGAATCCCACCATTAAAATCCAAGGAGGTAAAGACCTCATCTCAGTTGCAGAGCTACTGATGAGGTGTTAGGCCACTTCTCAAATTCTACCCCATTCTATAGCACAACTGTTTGCAGATCCCTATGCGAACAGTGGGGTTCCCCCCCTTACCATATTAGACAAGAACAGTGTTGCAAATAAGAGCTAAAGATGAGATTTACTGATAACTTCTGAAATAGCTGGTGGAAAACAGGAGAAGCTAGCCGGTTTCATCCTGGGGCTTCAGTATTTTAAGAAAATCCAGGTCTGGACAGGCTAACACAGGTTTCTTGACCTCTGAGGACTTAGCAGTGACACCTTCAACTGTGCCAGCCAAGGCTCTCTTCTGACTTCCTTCTGTGGCTCTATAAAGCACCCAGGCTCCCCATCTTCCACATCTTCCATCTCTCTCTCCTTTCTACCTCTATGACTCTCTCCATCCCCTCCCCTACCCCAACACACACACACACACACACACACACACACACACACACACACACTTGATTACCTTGGCACAAGCTCCCATTCGTGGAAGAGCCTGCCTCTCTATAGCCTGCCTAGAAAAGAATTCCTCACAGCCTTTCGCTGTGTTACATCCCCACATCATTCTTTTCCCACCTGACTTTTTTTTTTTTTTAAGAAAAGGACTTAAGAGCCCAGACATAGGACCCTTGTTCCAGTTTTATTTTCTAAAGGAGACATAACTCATCCAGACATTTACTCCTCTTGCCCTCCTTGCCCCATTTGTTGGTGTAACTGAATGGTTAACCAAAAGGGGTGTCTGGACCAAGGGTCGTATTTGAGAGGAGCTCAGAACTTGCATTGCATGGCTTCCTTCCCCAGGCAAAAATGTGGCTCTGCCCCAGCAGCCCAAGGTCAGTACCCTTGGGCTGCTGTTTTCTTCTATATTTATCACAGTTGCTTAGTATAGGGAACTGGGTGCTCTTGGTTGCTCGACAGTTATTGGCTGACTAGAACCTATTTGGTTGCCTTTATTTACCTGAGCTTGGTAGGTGACATTTCTGTGGTCAGATTGTGCAAATCTGAAGAGAGGATGTGTAAACAGGACAAGGCTGCTTTTCCAAAGACCAGAGCCCAGAAATAGTTTCTTGGGCTTCTGACCTATTACCTGGACAGAAAGCTCCCAAGCAAATGAAAAATAGTGAAATATAATGATGAATAGTTATATCCTGATGAGTTTGCTGATGACAAAAAATCAGGATGGCCATCCTTTTCTAGCACTTTGCTTCCTGGGGATTACAGTGGCTCGTAAACAGAATTGACAGTATCTTCCAAGGATCATTTCTTCTTCCAGTTTGAGCCAGCCTTACAGTTCTGAGGCAGTGGAGATTCTCAGATTTTGTAGAGAAGACATGCAAAATGTCATTTTTCAAGCACCAATAAAGACATCTGCTTTAGTCCTATGATCCTCCCACATACTAAAAAGAGAGACTCTAGCATTGACTAGATCCAGGTTAGATTTCCATATCTACAGGCTAGCGGTGGCTTTGGGTAAGTTTCTTCATCTGTAAGATGGAGTTAAATACTTTGCTTGCAGGGCTATATGATAGTGACATATCAACTGCTTGGCCCCATCTGGGTCCTGTGAAAGAGTCCCCATCAATACACACTAGTTTCCATCTCCCTCACTCCACCAGACAGTTCCCCATCTGTTGTGCCATTACTCTGCTCAAGAGAGAACTTCCCACCCCTTGCCTTTTCCCTGCAGAAACATGTCTGCCTCTGAGAATGGAGAGTAGTTTCACAGCACACAAAAGCTGGGGAGGCTAATGAAGAAGAGTTCAGAAATTCCAACAAAGCAACAGAAGGAAAAGTCAAAAATCAGGGTGATAACCAAGAGGACACTGATGACCCATTTCAGAGAATGAGTGACCTACTGGCTTCATCCTCTGCCTCCCACTCTCCCACAATTCCCTGAAAGCAGATCTAGTAAAATCTAGATTTAGATTGGTAAAAACAAAACCAAGAAGGGTGGCAGGGGACAACTAACTGGCCTATGCTTGCAAAGCAGTTAGGTTTATCAGGAAAGCAGATTGAAGCAGCATGTCCACTGTGTTTTAACTCATTCCTCCCCTGGACAGTGGTACCAATAAGGTATTCTGGCATTTTGGGGGAGGAAAAAAAAATTTCAGTCCTGGGGATTACACTTAAGTGTGCTCTACCTCTGAGCCACATCCCCAACCCTTTTTATTTTTTGTTTTAAGATAGGGTCTTGCTAAGTTGCTTGCAGTCTCACTAAATTGTCAAGGCTGGCCTTGAACTTGCCATCCTCCTGCCTCAACCTCCAGAATCCCTAGGATCACAGGAACACACCACTGCACCTGGCTGTCCTGAGATTATAATGAGGGAAGTAACAATAGCTAGCTTTTATTGAGTGCTTTTCTGTGTCAGGCATTAAAATAGATACTTTACACTGATTACCATGTTAAATTTACACCAGCCATTATCATTTCCATCTTTAAGAAGAGGAACAGGGAGTAGCTGAGCAGCCTGTCCATGGCCTTATTACTAGAGAGTGACAATAATAAGCCAGGCATGGCACAGTCCTGTAACCCCCAGCCCTTAGGAGGCTAAGGCAGGATGAGTGCAAGTTCAAGACCAACCTCAGCAACTTAGTGAGCCCCTGTCTCAAAGAATTTTAAAACGGCTCAGAAGTGTGGGGATCTAGCTTAGTGGCATAGTGCTTGCTTAGTATAATTGAGACCCTAGGTTCAATCCCCAGCACTGCAAAAAAAAAAAAGCTGAAGACATAGATCAGTGGTGGAGTGCTCCTGGGTTCAATCCCCAGTGCTGCAATAAACAATAAGTATGATTTATAATAAATATAAAAATAATGATAAATAAATACATTTATAATAATAATAAATATGAGTGTTGGAAATCCAGGATTTGAACTCAAGCTGTCTGACCCCTCCCTAACTCTGCTATGCCTTCTGTCTTCTCTTTATCACCTCAGTTGCCCAGCCAGCCTATTCTTTGCAGTTAGGATGCCAGGCTCAGGCATCCAAAGCTTCCTGTGATCCTCAATTCCTTCACCTGGGCCAACTACCAGGAAAGGGCTGGGTAAACCTCCACTCTTACCCCCACCCCTACCTCCCCCAACACACACAGCACATTCCTCATCCCTACCCCAGGAACACAGGTCCAAATCCAAGCAAATGCTATCTCCTTTTGGAGACCTTCCTTGATTTTTCCCTGAGTTCTACACCACTTTATGTTTTTCTTGGGGTCCCTACCTCTTTCAAATAAAAACTCATGTCTGTACAATATTTTATAGTCTTCAAAGCACTTGCCAGGCACAGTGACACACGCCTGTAACCCCAGCAGCTCAGGAGGCTGAGGTAGGAGGATCACAAGTTTGAAGCTAGCCTCAGCAACTTAGTGAGGCCCTAAGCACTCAGCAAGATCCTCTCTCTAAATAAAATATAAAAAAGACCTGGGGATGTGGCTCAGTGGTTAAGTGCCCCTGGGTTCAAACCCTGGTACCAAAACAAAACAAAACAAAACTTACCCATCCACCTAATGCAGCCCTTCTTGCCACACTTCTTAACCACTTTCCATGGCGGGGTGGCACAGGCCATGACAGTTCAGCAATAGAACTGAGCTCCGGAATCCACTCTGTCATCCTAGCTACACCACTTGCGATCTGTTTTAACACTGAGAAAGTTACTTACTGGACTTCTCAGTTTTCCTATTGGCCCATGATTCTGGAGGGTTGAATGAGGTAAAAAGAGAGAGAGTGCTTGCACTCCCAAACTCAGTTAGTGATGGCTAATGTTATCATTATCTCACTGAATCTTCCCTCCAGACCCTGTGGGAATAAACAAAGTAAGTCAGTTCTTGACATCAGTCAGAATGAGTTTAGACCAGATGACCCCAAGCTCTCTTCCATGCAGCTCCATCAAGCTATGATTCCACCATGAGTCACTGTTGTTTACGGGTACATCTTAGCTCTTCCTGCCAAGCAATTTCTAAAGGACCAGCCCTTAACATAGGGCCTTGTATACAGTTGGCTGTCCTTCCAGATCAATGTTAGCACATAAAAATGGTCCCTGCCTCATCCAGGCACTAGGATAAGCAAGTTATCTATACAGCATTTAGCATAGTTCCTGGCATTTTATAAATACCTAATAAATCATGGCTACTATTATTATCCCATCTTATAACAATAAGTCTCCCAAATATGGTCATTAAAAGAATTGACAAGCCAAGTGAAGTGGCCCACACCTGTAATTGGAGGCTGAGGCAGGAGGATTGCACGTCTGAGGCCAATCTGGGCAATTTAGCAAGACTTCTGTCTTAAAATAAAAAATAAAATGTGCTGGGGATGTAGCTCAGTGATAGAGTGACCCTTGGTTCAATCTGGGGGTGGGGGTGGGGTACAACAAGAGGGAGGAGGTTTTCTACTGGTAGCACCCTGCCTGAGTTCATTCTGGTGGCCACCCTGTGACACCTGGAGCAAATTATTTAACCACCCTATGCCTCAGTTTTCTCATATGTAAGATGGACATGATGATCACAGTAACCACCGAATAAGGTTGCTGTGTAGATCAAGTGAATTAATGAAAGACAGGCATGTAAAGGTGTGCCTGGCACAAGCTTGGTGTATGTTAGTGCTTTTTGTTATCCATCGTTTGAGATTAGGAGACACATCAAGTAACATCTCCAAGCTGAGTGCAGTTGGGATCCAAACCTAAGACTGACTGATTCCAGAGTCTGGTATTAGGTCACGTTCCTGCCCAACATGATCCATGTACGTTTTCTCAGGAGTATTCTGTGTCCGCTCCTTTCCTCCCTCTTATTTCGCAGAGATATCTCCAGTGGTGGAGATTTTGGAAGGAGAGGAAGGAAATCAACGCAGAGGCTTCTGGGGGTGAGGGGGACGTAGGATGCTCCCGGGTCACAATGTAGGAGAAGGGTCTTTTGCTCACACTGGCCACATCTCTTAAGCACTCATCAGGGGCTTGGCCCAGAAGCCCAGAAACGTGCAACACCCACGCCCTCCTTCTAGCCTGGAGCCTGTGGTGAAGCCCTCATCAGGCACGTTCCTGTCACCCTGGACACTGGGCCCCAGCTCTTCCAGAGAGACAGGCCCTGACCTGGAGGCTTCTCCCATTTCTGAAGCATGATTCACGCAGGAGACAAGACCAGACAGACTGGTACCAGAGGAAGGAGGGCTGGGCGCTCCAGGGAAAGAAGAAAAACAATCCCGGGGTAGAGTGGGCGGGACTCGCCGCTGCGGGACTGCGGGGGCCACCGAGCAGCCTGCTGGAGGGGCTGCAGACGCGCAGCCCCTCGCCGGTGCATCGCCTCCCGGCCAGCTTTATTGATCCAAAAGGGAAGCCAGTGTGCTTCTGAAGCCCCAGGAACATGCTGATGACATTGCACGTTTGTGTCGCACATCTGATTTTCAAACCCTTTCACACAAATAATTGAGGTTTTTTTTAGATAATTGGCTTCTTTTCTTACAAAGCAACACGTGCTTGTTGAGGACGACTGGGAAACGTTTTCAAATGTAAATTTCAAAATTTCAAGTGTGTATATAGAATTATACCACGAGTAATAAGGTTTTCAGTAAATTTCCAACTAGTCTTTTTCTAAGCCTGTGTACCTGTATCATACATTCGACAAAATGGAAGCCATACAATCTAAAGGTTTTTCTTTCTCTTTTTCTTCTTTGTTTTGTTTTTACTTAACCTAAAGTCTTTGGTAACATTTTCAATGTTACCAAACATTTTGCTGTAACAATTTGTAATGACTGGGTTTATCACCATAGATTTTCTGTAACCGTGCCTGCTTTTTAAATATTTAATATGTTTACAAAAACTTTACTATAAATAATACAGCCATGAACATGTTTATACTTACATTTTTGTCTATAGACCTGTTTATATCCCAATAATATATTTCTAGTATAGCAATTCCTAGTTTGAAGGATTTGAATATTTTTAAGAGACAGGGTCTTACAGTGTTTCCCAGGCTGTCCCCAAACTCCTGGACTCAAGAGCTCCTCCTGCCTCAGCCTCCTCACTAGTTGGGTCTATAGATGCCTGATACCATGCTAGCTCCAGTATTTTTTAATATAGGTGCCCCCCTTGCTTACCTGTGGTTTTACTTTCCATGATTTCCACGGTCAACTGTGGCCTGAGAATATTAAAATAATTTGTCTTGACTTTTTCAAGAGAGACTACAATCACATAACTTTTATTACAGTATATCATTATAATTATTCTATTTTTATTAGTAGCTATTGTTTATCTTTTCCTGTTCCTAATTTACAAATTAAACTTTAGTGTAGGTATGTGAGTATATGAAAAACTGAATATTTAGGATTCAGTACTCTCTGCAGTTTGGGGCATCCACTGGGTCTTGAAACATATCCTTTCTGGGAAAGAGGGATTACTGCATTTATGGCTAAATTATTACCCAGACAATATGTTCGGTTTACCCACCTGCCAGCACTGTGTGAGAGTGTACCCCTCTATCTGTGTTTGAGCCTAGGAGCAGTGATTTGTGGCAAGTGTCTCATGTTACAGATGAGGAAAATTGGGCACAGAGCTAAGCAACCAGCTCAGGCTCACACATGCAAATGAGAACAGACTCTGGCCTCCTGTAGTTGGTGGCAGGACCCTTCCCATTCTTCTTTCCAAACAGATCTCTGAAGACCTTTTCCTGAGTAAAAGTGTTTTATAAAATTTCTTTTTATGTCAATATCTGTTGGTGAAAAAACACTTTTAATCTTCAATTTATTGACCTTATTTTGTCATGGATGCCGGTGGCACTCTAAGCCAACCAATCTCTTCTTAGAATAATGTGCTTATCTAGATTATGGAATCAACCTAGATGCCCTTCAGTAGATGAATGGATAAAGAAACTGTGGTATATATACACAATGGAATATTACTCAGCCATAAAGAAGAATAAAATTATGACATTTGTAGGTAAATGGATGATGTTGGAAACTGTTATGCTAAGTGAGATCAGCCAATCCCCAAAATCCAAAAGCCAAATGGTCTCTCTGATAAATGAATGATGATGCATAATGTGGGGGGGAAAGATGGCAAGAATGGAGGAAAGATAGCTAGCATAGAGGGAAGGGAGGGGTGGGGGTGGGTGGGGGGTAAAATTAATAACAGAGTGTGTGACAGATACCATTGCCCTGTGTACATGCATGAACGCACAGATGGTGTGACTCTACTTTGTGTACAACCAGTGAAACAATAGCTGTACCCCATTTGTGTTCAATAAAAAAAAAGAATAATGTGCTTATGATTTTATTAATATTCGAGACCAGCCTGAGCAACTAGCTTCACCCTAGTGGTAAGACCAATGGTGTTTTGAGATACAGTCATGTGTCATGAATTTGTTCTGAGAAGTGTTATCAGTAGGCAATTTTGTCATTGTGCAAACATAGAACAGACTTATCTGTTGTACACAAGCTGAGGCTTCCCCGCCTTAGGAACGTGATATTTTACAGCTAACTTTCTTTATAAGTAGAAGTATTATCTAATGATAAAAAGTATAGCATCGTAAATAGATGAACTAGTAATGTAGTCATTTATTGTCATTATCGAGTGTTATGTACTGTACATTCTTGTATGTGCTATTCTTTAATTCGATGGACAGCACAATGTTTGTTTACACCATCATCACCATGAACATGTGAGCAATGCACTGATGTCACTAGAGTTGTGAATTTTTTCTTTTTTATGTGGAGCTGGGGATTAAACCCAGGACCTTGTGCATGCAAGGCAAGCACTCTACCAACTGAGCTATATCCCCAGCCCTAGTGATGTGAATTTTTCAGCTCCATTTTAATCTTGTGGGGCCACTGTCATCCATGCAGCCAGCCATTGCCCTCACACACAATGACAGAAAATACCCGTGATTTTTACAGGTAACAAAGTCATTGTGGTTTGTTGCTTACATTCACAATGAAGTGAAATAGTGAATTTAATTTAGGAAATAAATGACATTTTTCTCACTCGGGTCTACAGAATTTGTAAGAACTCTTATACACTGCCAGTTCTCCAAAGAACACCAGAAAAACCTGTTGATCAACCTGTTATTTTAGTGCTTACTTTTTTCCCCCATATATTTTTATTGGTACAGTAAAGTGGTAGGTGCTTACTTTTAAAGTAAGTGGGAAAGGTATAAATCTAAAATATGCCAAATATGGTGCTGCAACCTGTGTGTAACCTGGGTGACTTGGGAAGCTGAGAGTAGGATCACAAGTTCAACCAGCCTGGGCAACTTGGCAAGACCCTGTAAGACATCAAATAAAATTAAAAGGGCTGGAAATGTAGCTCAGCAGTAGAGTGCCTCTGGGTTCTACAGCCAGTACTGAAATGAATCAATAAATTCACTAGGCTAGCTACAGTGAGAGAGAGCACCACCTGGAGGGAAAATTGGTAGTGTGGCAGAGGGAGAACTTGAATTTCTATGTACTTGGAACAAAAATATATGAAAAGTTGGGCTGAGGATGTAATTTAGTGGTAAAGTACATGCTTAGCATATGTGAGGCCCTGGGTTCAATCCTCAGAATCACACATCCACAAAAAGATAGATAGATAGATGATAGATAGATAGATAGATAGATAGAAATAAATCTAGTAGAATAGAAATCAGGATTTCTACATAGAAAATTATATAACATTTTGACATTAAATTTATAAGACCCAAGTAAATGCAGGGATATACTGGTGTAAAAATGTCACTTCTCCCCTATTAATCTTTAAGTTCAATGCCATCCTACTCAATATCCCAGTTTTCCCTTTTCATAGAAATGGAAAGTCTCAGTAGAATTCATGTGAAAATATGAAGGATCAAGGATAGCAAAGACAGTCTTGAGGAGGAAGAATATAGAGGATATATACTGTTGTATATCAAAATATATGACAAAGCTACAATGATTAAAGCAATATGTATTTGTGCATGGATAGAAATATTAGCTGATGGAACAGACCAGAAAGTCCAGAAACAGACCACACACACGGTCCACTGAGAGATGACAAAAGTCCCATTCCGCAGTGGGGAAAGGATGGTCTTTTTAATGAACAGTGCTGAATCAATTGAATAAAATAAAAATGGATCCTCTACCTCACATGATACATAAGAATAAGTTTCACACAGAGCACAAACCAAAATATGAAATGTTAAAGCATAAAGCTTCCACAAGATAACAGAAAATGCCTTCATTACCTTGAGGTGGGCCAAGATTTTTTTTAAAAGGACACACTTTTTTTTAACATACTAAATCCCACTTACATTTAAAATGTCTATTCATTTTTAAAAACCACTCCATTAAAAGAGCCAAGAGAAAGCCTGCCTAAGGGGAGAAAATATTTATAATACATATATCCAATAAAGGACTCGGATCTAAAATCTGCAAAGGACTACAAACCAGTAAGAAAATGACTACCAAGGAGGAAAAGAACAGACTTCTGAGTTTCCAAAAGAGTATTTTCAGTCAGGCTCAGTGGTGCACACCAGTAATCCCAGCAACTTGGGAGGTTGAGGCAGGAGGATCACAAGTTCAAGGCCAACCTGAGTAATTTATTGAGACCCTGTCTCAAAATAAAATACAAAGAGCTGGGGATGTGGCTCAGTGGCAGAGCATCCCTGGTTCAATACCTAGTACTGAAAGAAAAAAAGATACTCAATTGATACTATATTCAATGAACTTATCAAAAATAAAAGAGTTCAGTATCATCGGGCATCAGGGATATACACATTAAAATGACTCTGAAGCTGAGTGTGGTGGCGCACGCCTGTAATCCCAGCAGCTTGGGAGGCTGAGACAGGAGGATCTCCAGTTCAAAGTCAGCCTCAGCAACTTGGCAAGGCCCTAAGCATCTTAGCAAGACCCGGTCTTTAAATAAAATATTTTTTAAAAAAGGGCTGGAGATATGACTCAGTGGTTAAGCACCTCTGGGTTCAATTCCTAGTACCAAAAAAAAAAAAAAAAAAAGGGGGGGGGGAATGACTTTGAGATACCCATATCCACCTGCCAATCTAAACTTTGGTTTAATTTGGCTAAACTTTTAACACTGATGGTACCAATTGTTGGTAAGGATGCACAAATTCAACTCTCACACTTTGCTGGTGAGAATACAATTGTTTTGGTCACTTTGTAAAACTAGTATCTACCAGTAAAAAACAGATGCATATTCTATTATCCAGCAATTCTATTCCTCTCTATATACCCAACAGAAATGACTGCATACGTGTACCAAAAAGCAAATACAAAGACTACTTATGAGCAGCTCTATTAGCAATAGTCAAAAGCTGGAAAAACTTAAATGTTCATGCACAGTAGAGTAAGTTTTCTTTAAATTCATATGCCAGGATGATCTACTACTACATATTTTATACACCAAAAAAGGACAAATGTCCTTTACATGCAACAACATGGATAAACGTCCAGAGGTTATGTTGAACAGATAGGCCAGACGCAGAGGAGTAACTACTATATGATTCCACCTATACGAGGCTTAAAAGAAGGCAAGACTAAGCTTTGGCGATGAAAATTGGAAGAGAGGGCCCTTTTTGCAGGACCATTGCCTAGGGGGAAAAGAAGAAGTTTCCAGCATCTGGAAATGTTCTGTTCTTAACTTAGGTAGTTGGTTACATCATGAGGATAACTCATTTGTAAAGTACATCCAGTTTAGTATGTGCATCAAAAACCCAATAAAATGCCTTTTTTTCATAGGTGGGAATGTTCACTTAGTGATGATTAATTGCACTATGCACTTTTCCTTCTGTATGCAACAATTGATTAGTTACTTTATTTTTAAATACACCCTTCTAGCCGGGCGTGGTGGCGCACGCCTGTAATCCAAGCGACTTGGGAGGCTGAGTCAGGAGGATCGTGAGTTCAAAGCCAGCCTCAGCAACTTAGCGAGGCCCTGAGCAACTCAGTGAGACCCTGTCTCTAAATAAAATACAAAATAGGGCTGGGGATGTGACTCAGTGGCCAAATGTCCCTGAGTTCAATCCCTGGTTCCAAATAATAATAATAATAATAATAATAATAATAATAATAATAATAAACCCTTCTATTGGACCCTGCTAACTATCAATTTTTTTGTTACATTTTTAATATCAAAATTGCTTTTTTTTAAATGTTCCTAGGGATTGAACCCAGGGGTGCTTCATCACTGAGCTAAATTCCCAGCTCTTTTTAGTTTTTATTTTGAGACAGGGTCTCGCTAAGTTGCTTAGGCCCTGGCTAAGTGCTGAGGCTGGCTCAAACAGCAGTGATCCTCCTCCCTCAGCCTCCCGAGTTAATGGAATTACAGGGGTGAACCACAGTCCAGCTAATAAGTGCTGCCTGTACTCATTGTTTCCAATTATTCTCCTCTTTTCACTCCTTTTTTTAAAACAAATTTTTTTTTATTTCAAAAATTTCACTTGGTGTGGTAGTGCATGCCTGTAATCCTAGCAATCTGGGAGGCTAAGGCAGGAGGATCACAAGTTCAAGGCCAGCCTCAGCAATTTAGCAAAATATTTTTTATTTGTCTCAAAATAAAAAATAAAAAAGGGCCAGAGATGTAGCTCAGTGGTAAAATGGTAAAGCACCCTTAGGTTCACTTCCCAGTACAAAACAAAAAACAAAACAAAATCAAACATATTCAAAAATGGAGCAAATTATACAATACACATCACCCAAATTCAACAATCATAAACTCATGGTCAATTGTGATTGATCCATACCCCATCAGATACTCCCATTGCATTGTTCTGAAGCAAATGCCAAACTCTGCATCATTTTATCAATTTCTATATGTATCTTTCAAAGACATATAAGTAAAATACCATCATTGTATCTAAGCAAACTGCCTTCCTAAACGTCTAGCCAAAATAACATCATCTTTTTTTTAATTTACCAACTTTTAGAATTTTTAAATTAAAAGTCACATAGCAAAAAGTTTAACATCTTGACCATTTTTAAGTGTGCAGTTTATTAGAGTTAAGTCTCTCGTTGCTGTGCAGTCCTTACCACTGTCCATCTCCAGAACTTTTTTACCATTCCAGACTGGAGCCCTATACCATTAAACACAGACTCCCCACCCTCCTTCTCCCAGCCCTGGACCAAGCACCTGGATATTTAAGTTAAGCAAAGATTTCAAATTTGCTTTTATAAATATATCTAAGAACAAGTTGTTATCTGTTTTTAAACCCAATCTGAAAATGTCATCATTTTCTTTCATTCATGAAGAACACTTTGGTTGAAGAAAGGATTTAAATATTGCCTCTTTAGGGCTCTTTATTATTTGTAGGTGACATAAAGGGTCAACATACAGAAACTCTGCTGGCAGGATCCCTGGCCAAAGCCCTCTGCTATATCCTTGGTGTCTGACTTACTCAGAAGCAGTCTTCTGTAATGGGTGTACCATCATATCTTTTAAATTAGCAATCATTTATTAATATCAATAAATATCCAATCAGGACTGCCTGTAATCCCAGCAACTTGGGAAGCTGAGACAGGAAGATGGAGAGTTCAAAGCCAGGCTTAGCAGCCAGCCTTAGCAGCAAGACCCTAGGCCACTGATCGAGACTGTCTCTAAATAAAATGAGATATCTGGGGATGTGGCTCAGTGGTTAAGCACCCTGGGATTCAATCCCCAGTGCCCCCAAAAAATCCAATCAGGGTTCAAATTTCCCACTTCTCACAAATGATAGCTCATGTTTGTTTTGTTTTGTTTTTTTGCCGTGCTGGGGATTGAACCCAGGGCCTTGTTCATGCAAGGCAAGCACTCTACCAACTGAGCTATATCCCCAGCCTTTAGCTCATGTATTTTTGCTTGAATCCCAATCTAAGTGTCGTCTCTGTATTGCATTTGACTGTTGTAGACCCTAAATTAGTTTTAATTTAGAGATTCCTCTTCCTCAGCTTCTCTTTTCTTTCTTTTACCTTATTTATTAAAGAAATGAGGTCACCTGTGCAGTAGAGTTTCCTACAGTCCAGATTTGCTGACTGTGTCCCCATGGTATGTTGTTTAACCTGTTGTCCGTATCCCTGTGTTTTCTGTAAGCTGGTAATTGGTGGTTGGTGACTTGATTGGTTTGGGTGTTTAGGCAGCTAGTGCAGCGGTGGCACTGTGCTCTGTCAGCAAGTATAGAGAACGTAGTTGTTGCTTTTTCTTTCTATCTCTCTGTAACCATTGATGACTATGGTCCACATTCATGATAACATAAATAGTTACTTAAAAGAATGGGTTAGCTCTGTATTGGTGGTGATATGGAGCAATCTCTAAACTAGTGGGGGCGGAGGAGAGCAAAAGGGGGAAAACACAAAACAATAGGTATATTATTCTACAATATTTTACAATTATGTAAAAATGTTATCAAACGAAATATAAATATATGTCCTAATAGATGCACAGAACTTGTTGGTACTATAGAAGAAATGGATAAGAGTGATGCCTTCTGGGGAGAGAAGTGGGGTGTTGGGAGGCAGGGATGTGAAGACTTCATTTTCGCTCGATATTCTTGTGTGCCCTTGGGGGCTTTTTAAATGACGAAAACATAACATAAAATTTGCCATTGTAATCATTTTAGATCATATAATTCAGAGGCATTAAGTACATTCATAATGTGCAGTTATCACCACTATCTAGTTTCAAAACTTTTTCATCAATTCAAACAGACATTCTATACCCATAAAGCAGCCACTCCCCTGTTCCCACCTGTTGCCAACCACTGATCTGTTTTTTGTCTCTATAGATTTGTCTCTTCTGGATATTGCATATCAATAGAATCATGCTGTATGTGGTCCTTTGTGTCTGGCTTCTTAGCATGGTGTTTTCAAAGGTTCATCCACATTGTACTCCATTACTTTTTATGATTAGGTAATATTCCATTATATGGATATGCAAGTCATATTGCAAAGGTGCTGTATACGGGGGTGAAGAAAATTTGTGGCCCTTTTTTTAAATTGAGGTTCCACTGATCCACATCTTCACCTTTTGAGTCTGGGTTTCGCCGTGTGATTTGCTCTAGCCAAGGAGTCTTAGTGAAAATGACAAGCAGAGGCATGTAGAGAGCTTTCATGTCATAGCTTCTGCTCTTGCTGTCCTTTGGAACCTGGAGAGTGCCATGTGAAGCCCTCAGGACTGCCTAATAGAGAATGAGACTGTCACAGGATAAGAGGTATCTCTTTTAAATCTTTTTTTTTTTTTTTTTTTTTTTTTTACAGGGAATTGAGCCCAGGGGTGCTCTACCATCAAGTTACATCTCCAGCCCTTATTATTTTTTATTTTGAGACAGGGTCTCACTAAATTGCCAAGGCTGACCTTAAACATGTGATCATCCTGCCTCAGCCTCCCAAATAACTGGAATTATAGGAATGAGCCATCCTGTCTCTGGAGAAGAGGTATCTCCAGTGAAGGATCCAGGAGTTCCCAGAGAGAAACTGGTCCAAGGCTCACATGATGGAAAAATGCCCGCCAAATGCATAGACAGGGGTCTATTTAAGAAAGTGGGAACACATTCAAGGGAAAATGCAGGCTATCTCAAGAGTGAGAGTCACATTTTGGGGATTCCCAGCTCATCTTTTAAAGGACACTTGTCAAGGAGCAGGTATGAGAAGGTATGTAGGAATGACATCATTCTGATGCTCTCATGACAATTTATGGTGATATGGTCAATCTCAGGATCCTTAGGCTGACATGATCTTCATTATCTGATCAATATACAGTACTTGAAAGTACCCTAAATTATAGTTTTCTCAAAATAAATATTTTGAGATAAATATTTCTTTACTTAATCTATTTATTGGGTGTGGGTAATTAACAGTGCACAGGTAGATTTACAGATTTCCCAGGAATTTTGGAGTGACAGGTCTGGGAAGGAGACTGGATTGGGGAGTGACAAGCCTAGAAAAGTATAAAGAACTTCTGAACCAAAATTATATTTCCTTGTCCTTTGTCTTCTTTTCGCCTATTTACTGTTTCTTCTATCCTACCTCAAGACAACATGGAACAAAGAACTGGGTTTCACTAGAGTTAGCAGTGGGTATTATGAAGGAAGAGGGGGCAGGGGAGTTCAGGACATAGTCACAGGAGTGACCATAATAGTGGATAATAACATTTAAGCTAGATGAAGAGGGAAGTTGGGCCGGAGGGGAAGGATGGAGTAAAGGTGGTAAGCTCAAGTCATAGCAGGGCTTTCTGGAATTAGAGTTGCTGGACTGGTGGTGCTGGTGGTCATGAGCTTGATGAACAGAAGGAATGGTGAGAGCCTGGAACCGCTGAAATGTAGAAACTTGAAGGAGGACTGGCTGCATAATTCATGAACCCAGTGCAAAATGAAGACGCAGGGCCCCTTGCCCGAAAGGCAAGAAAAAGGATTTTCCTTCTTTGAACCATCTCTCTCGACTTGTCAGTGTAGATTTTGTTAACTTAATGCCTAAGAAAAATTAAAATTTTAGATTACTAGAATGAATTTACCATTCATCATATTGCACAATGCCGGTTTTATATGCAAACATAATAGTTAATTCACATGTGGAATCACCAAAATGACAATGTTATGACTTGTCCCCAGAGGGTGCCTTAAGCTGACCAGAAGAGACAAATGGAAGAAAGACTAAGGAAAGATGAAAGGAGGAGGGCAGGATCCCCAGCCTTGGGCCCCCAACCCAGGGCCAGGGACAGGCGCAGACCCTCCACAGCGCGGAGCCAGGAGCCCTCAACACGGGCCAAGTGCCTTCGTGTTCCCGCCAGTCACTGACCACAGCCACCGTGCGCACCCTGGCAGCGCAGAGTCTGAAGAACTCAAGCCAAGTGTCTCCTGAACCCATGGCGACAGACGCCCCCCAATCGTATTGCGACCTCCGTGACTGGATGGGGGTGGGCAAAAGCCCTCGGGCTGCCAGCCGAGAAAAGGAATGGCCACCACCACACTCCAGACTGTCCTCGTGGCCGCGCCTGGGACTCCACTGGAGGAGGACAATGCCAGCGATCGCCTGGTGGCAGCAGGGTTGGAGAGGCTGGGAAGGGCCAGGGACACAGGAGGGCAGGGGAGTCATCCCCCGGAGACAGCGGGAGGCCGGACAGCGCATGAGCCAAGACTGCAAAGATGAAGAATTTCAAGGCAATGACAGCAGAATAAAACCAAGTACAAGGACTTTCTGAATATGGGACCCTGAGCAACCCTGTGCTCTGCCGACAACCCATTAAGCCAACATCACAAGTAATATCTGTCCCACAGAAATATAGTGTGAGCCACATATGCGAGCTGCCTATGTCATTTTAAATTGTCTAGTACCCACATTTTTAAAAAGGGGTGTAAGGGGTTGTGGGTGTCGCTCGGTGGTACAGTGCTTGCCTAGCCATGCTTAAGGCCCTGGGTTCCATCCACAGCACGGAAAGTAAATTTTAAAAATTAAAAAGAATATTAGAATAAATAGATTTAATTAATTTTTGTAAAACATTTTAACCCAGCATATAAAAATATTATTTCAACATGTGATCGATATTAAAAATTATTAAGAGACATTTGACTTTTTTTCTCCCACATCTTCAATCTCTAGTGTGTATTTGACACCCACAACACTTCTCATTTCAAGTGACCACAGGTGCTAGCGCTCTGGCGGTGGACAGGCCAGGTTTGTAGAATAAAAATGGAAATGTGTAGCCCAGGTACTGCTTGTGTAAATTCCACTTGGTGACCTAACACTGGCTACTAAAACAGAAATATCTACCAATATTTGTCAATATCACATTTATCACATCAATCAGATCATGTGAACAATCTATCCCACTCTGGAACTTCTGTGAGAGATTTTGATAACTATTGCATTAGCTCTCTCTCCAGATTGAACCCAGTGGCTGTCCACCACTGGGCTACATCCCCAGCCCTTTTTATTTATTTATTTTTAATTTTTCTGGTACCAGGGTATGAACCCAGGGGTGCTTAACCACTGAGCCACATCCCCAGCCCTATTTTGTATTTTATTTAGAGACAGGCTCTCACTGAGTTGCTTAGGGTCTCGCTAAATTGCTGAGGCTGGCTTTGAACTCACAATTCTAGTGCCTCAGCCTCTCCAGCTACTGAGATTAAGGTGTGTGTCACAGGCTGGACTATTTTTAATTTTGAGACAGGGTCTTGCTAAGCTGCCAAGGCTATCCTCAAAATTGTTGTCTTCCTGCTTCAGCCTCTTGAGTAGCTGGGATTATAAGCATGCACCACTGCACCCAGTTGCACTGATATTTTAATATCATTACTAAATTTTCAGTATTTCTTCAAATACTACAATAGTGTCATTCAGACAGTCATGAAATAGTAATTCTAATGTTAGTGCTGAAAAATATAACCTCAAATCTATAAACATAAAAAGGGGAAGTTAGATGTATCTGTTGCCATGAGGGAGACCAAGTAACTATCCTCATGCTCCATGCTATTAATTTAAGAGTGAACACCTTGGGAACCATTGGAAAATTCTGAGAAATAAAAGTCAACATTTAAGCAGATACGTAACACCTCTATGTTTGAAAAAAAATTACATAACCAAAAAAAAAAAGGAAATTCAAATTGCAGTTATGTACACCTGAGCTGCCTTGGTTGTGAATTTTAGTACTCTAAGAATATATACAAATATGAATATACATATATAGAGAAATAAGAAACTATTAGACTATGGCTCTTAGGTTCATTTCCACCAGCCTCTTCAGGGCTTATTTTACTGATGTACTGGCCTGCCACATAGTGGTAAGAAAGAGAAACTACAGACTCCTTAAAAAATGTTCAATACTGTCGGACTCGGGGGCCCTAAGCAACTCAGTGAGACCCTGTCTCTACATAAAATACAAAATAGGGCTGGGGATGTAGCTCAGTGGTCAAGTGCCCCTAAGTTCAATCCCCAGTACCAAAATAAGTTCAATATGTACTGTTTGATACATCCAAAGAAGAAATGCAACATAAAATGAATACTTGGAAACCCACCATCCAACTTAAGGACTAAAACATTACCTAATGGTGCATCCACCTGTTTGTCCCTTTACTGTTTCACCTTGTCACCCAAAATACAGCATCAGAGCCAGCAAGTAAAGCCCTTATTGCCCTCGTGGCTTTCCGGGGTCCCCTACTGAAAAGGCATGAATCATGCTCATTATAAATTTGCCCATTATCACAGAACAGATGTTGAAAAATGAATTTGAAGCTAAGAGGCAAGAAATTGGTTATTGGAACATCAAGTACCTAAGTATTGGATACAGGAAAGTCAAGGTTTATATAACCCATTGGAAGGTTGAGGGAGCAGAGGCAGAGGAGTTTCAAATGTATCTTCAGTTTGTAGCACCCAAGTGGGTGGCGCCCAAGGGCTTGTCCTGTGGCCACACTAATCTCAAGAGCTACTGAGAAGCTCCCATGCAGGAGCTCAGGCTGCAGGTGATCTTAAGAAGCACACCAAGAAGCTGCTGCACATTCTCATCTGCCTGCATATCTGCCTGCTATACTTCTGGAAAAGTGAGTCTTCTCCCTTCCACCTGCACTCCAGACCTCTCACAAGGGCCTCTCATTTGCAGTCTCTGCAGGTGACCTATGTGGCAGAGGATTCTGGGAGATATAGTTCCTGGGTTCTCTGCTACAGAGGGGAACTCTGAAGGAATCAGCAATAACAGAATATAATGCTGAGAGAAAAGGATTAATGTGGAGTCTTGGTCAACTGGGTCACTTGTGGTCACTGGCACTAAGGCACGCTTCATCAGCAGCTGACGCAGGCATTTGCCTTCAAGACAGGACAGCCTGTCTTTTGCTCCCAACTCCAGTCTCAGCTTCATGATCCATCCTTCCTTCCTTTCTTTCCTTTCCTTTCCTTTCCTTTCCTTTCCTTTCCTTTCCTTTTCTTTTCTTTTCTTTTCTTTTCTTTTCCTTTTTCCTTCTTGTTTGTTTGACCTTAGTGGTGGGAAATCTTGGTGATTTTCCTTACTTCCTGCACACCCAGCAATGTATTAAAATATATTTTCCAGCCGGGCATGGTGGCGCACATCTGTAATCCCAGCAGCTTGGGAGGCTGAGGCAGGAGGATCGAGGGCTCAAAGCCAGCCTCAGCACAGGCAAGGTGCTAAGCAACTCAGTGAGACCCTGTCTCTAAATAAAATACAAAATAGGGCTGGGGATATGGCTCAGTGGCCGAGTGCACCTGAGTTCAATCCCTGGTTCCAAAAAAAAAAAAAATATATATATATATATATATATATGTATATATATATATACATACACACACACACACACACACACACACACA
>JAJEJO010004379.1:47098-114984 GCA_020662805.1 Glaucomys volans
ACACACACACATATATATATTCTAAAATTCAGTTGTTTTATAAAGAGGATCTAGGCTTTTCTCCTCCTCCTCCTGCTCTACAAGTTCAGAGAGTGTTCTACCACCAAGTCACACTCCCAATCCCTAGGATAGTTTTTAAAAGAATGATTCAAAGTTGGAACTCTCCTCCAAAGTCAGCAGAATGATTTTGATTCCACTGCTTGTAACAGGAAAAAAAAACCTGAAGAAATAAATGATTCAAGTTTGTGTAGCTGTATCAAGAGGTCCTTCAGGATCTGATGAAAGCTAGGGATTTCAGAAAAAAATTACACAGGGTGAGCATCCTAATCCAAAAATCCCCAACCCCAAATGCTCTAAAATCTGACATGATAGCCCTAATGGTAAATTCCACATGTGACTTCAATAATGGTTTGCAGTCAAAACATAGGTGTACTGAAAAAAAATTGTAAAATAATCTTCAGGCTATGTAAATAAGGTATAGGAAACAAATGAATTTTATGTTCAGTCTTGGATCCCATCCTCAAAATAGTCCATTATGTATTTGCAAATGTTCCAAAATCCTTAAAAAAAAAAAAAACCCTGAAATCCAAAACATTTCTGGTCCCAGGCATTTTAGACAAAGGATATGCAATCTGTATGTCCTGAAAACATACTGCATACAATTTGGGGTGGTTCAAAAATCCCTGATGCCCACTGTGGAACAGTCCATGGGGAATAAAAACCTGACCAAAAAGAAATAAGGAATCACATGCCGAATCCCAGTCCAGCTTTTATAAAGAGGCCAAAACCATCAGAATTTTTCTTCCCATGCTTTTCTAAACACACATGAAAGCATTGCTAGTTAAATGTTCACTATTTGCCACTATTAGCATATTAGTTTTAAATTATATTATAGATATAGCAAATTTTGTTGTGTTACATAAAAATTTTGCAGTAGAATGGGCCCCTGTGTAATTAACGTCTACAGATCCTTCATGTCTGTCTCGTAAAAACAGATCATAGTTATACTAACATGTTATCACAAGGGTTTCTACTTGAAATAACTTTGCTTCTGGGATACTTTCATCACTTATATCAAGACCTTAATCAGGAACTTCTACAATGTTCTTATGAAGAAAGCAGTTTTATGCAACAGTTTTTCAACTGTTTTTCAGGAATACACTGGGCAAAAAATTAGATTCCCCTTTTGCTTACATGTTAGTCTTTGTTCTTCCAGGAAGAAACAGCTACGCAGAAAGACCTGGAAGCTTACTCTGCCTTCCGCTAGGCTGTCATGGACAGGTTAGTTCACATCTCCAAATTTCCATTTAATCATCTGTTAAGGAATCATGACAATACCCCTGAGTGTCGGGGGAGCACAGTAAGACATATTGATTCAGAGTGCACCTAATCTGGTACAGCTCAACAAACGCCCGTTGATTGACAGATAACTGAGAACTGCATCTGGTTAATTGTCTAGCTGGGAAAAGAGATCCAGCTTTGTCTGCTGGGTCCATTAAGAATTATGACTTGCTCATTGTTCAATGGGGGATCCTATAGCCAAACAAATGAATAGTTAATTTAAAGTCAGACAACTAGGGTTTTTTGCTTTGGTTGGAAATTTAATTCCCAGACAATCCATACATTATGTATAGACTGCCTTGACCTGATTCTGCTTTTGGCACTCAAGCTAGGGCCAAGCTCAGAAAGACCAGGGAAGGACAAAAGAGCATGAGAGATAGGAATGGGGGTGAATGGCCCAGTTTAGAACTTCCCTCTGGAATTGCAAGGATGAGGAACTTCCAGGTCAAAGAAGTTGAAGTCTCATCTTAGCTCACCACCAGGACAGTATTGCTATGGTTACCCACTGCTGTAAGCCCAGAACATAACTTTGATTCCTACTATGAGGCCAAGCATATAAAGTTTTTAAGATGACAGATCACCTTCAGTCCTGGAGGCACACAGCTATAATCCCAGCTAATCAGGAGGCTGAGGTAGGAGAATCACAAGTTTAAGGCCAGCCTAGGCAACCTAGCAAGACCCTATCTCAAAAAGGAGGTGGGGAGTTTGCTGGGGATGTAGCTAAGTGGTAAAGCACTTGCCTAACTTGTGTGAGACCATTGGTTCAATCCCTAGTACTAAAAAAAAAAAAAAAAAAAAAATCAGTTAAAATGGTACAACTAGCCAGGCATGGTGGCGCATGCCTGTAATCCAAGTGACTCAGGAAGCTGAGTCAGGAGGATCACGAGTTCAAAGCCAGCCTCAGCAACTTAGCGAGGCCCTAAGCAACTCAGTGAGACCCTGTCTCTAAATAAAATACAAAATAGGGCTGGGGATGTGGCTCAGTAGCCGAGTGTCCCTGAGTTCAATCCCTGGTTCAAATAAATAAATAAATAAATAAATAAATAAATAAATAAATAAATAAAATGGTACAATTATTTATTTATTTAGTACTGGAGGTTGAACCCAGGGGCACTTTACCACTGAGACACATTCCCAGCCCTTTTAATTTTTTTTATCTTGAGACAGGGTCTCGCTGAGTTGCTTAGGGCCTTGCTTAATTGCTGAGGCTTTCTTTGAACTTGCCATGCTCCTGCCTCAGCCTCCTGAACTGCTGAGATTACAGGCTTGTGCCACCATGCCCAGCTTAGTACAGCTATTTTGTTTTTTTGTTGTTCTTTTTTTGGCGGTGCTGGGGATTGAATCCAGGGCCTTGTGCTTATGAAGCAAACACTCTACCAACTGAGCTATATCCCCAGCCCAGTACGGCTATTTTGGAAAACAATTTGCAATTTCTTATGAAGTTAAACATACATTACCATATAACTCAGCAACCCACTTCTAGGTGTTTATCCAAGAGACATGAAACATCTGTCTACACAAAGACTTGAGTGTGGTATGTTCCCGGCAACTTTATTGTAACAGCCCTGAACTGGAAGCAACCCAAATGTGCTTCCCTAGAGCATGGATCAACACACTAAGACATCCAAACAGCAGACTTCTACTCCGTAATAAAAACATTCAAGCTCTTGGTATAAAACTATATGAATGAATCTCAGAGCCATAATATCAAGCCAAAAAAAAAAAAAAAGACTGAAAAAGCAGTGTGATTCCATGTGCATAAGATTTATGAAAAGGTAAAATCACAAAGACAGAAAGACAAATCAGCGGTGGTGAGGATCTGGGGGTGGTTGAAGGGAGTGACTGCAGAGAGGCACAAGGGGACATTCTGAGGTGATGGAATTATTCTGTATCATGACTGCAATGGTGATTTTGTGAGACCACGTTTTTGTCAACACTCAGACAGGGGTGCACTGGTACACACCTGCAAACCAGTGACTCGGGATGCTGAGACAGGAGGATCATATCAATCTCAGCAACTTAGCAAGACCTTGTCTCAAAAATTTAAAAAAGAAAGGGCTTGGGATGTAGCTCAGGCATGTGGTATCCCAGGGTTCAGTCCCTAGTATCACAAAACAAACAAACAAAACAAAAAATCCTTATGGAGATGGATTTAAAATTAACGAATTTTTGAAGCCAGACATGGTCGCACATGCCTGTAAGTCCAGCTTCTCAGGAGGCTGAGGCAGGAGGATCACTTAATCTTATGAGTTCAAGGTAAACCTGGGCAACAGAGTGAAACCCCATCTCAAAAAAAAAAAAAAAAGAAAAAAAAGGAAAAAAGAAAAAAAAAAAAAGAAAAGAATCCCTTCTTGGGAATTTAGAATTGAGCTCAGAAGATACCATGTTTATTGTGCTTAGCTGTATGGTTTGGATAGGGTTTAAGTGTGTCCCCTAAAGGGAAGGTTGGTCCTCAATGTGGTGATGTTGGGAGATGGTGGAGCCTAATGGGAGGTTCTCAGCTCCTGGGGTGGTGCTGCCCTCAGAAGGGATTAAGACCCCTGAGGTCTCAGAAGAGCCAGTTATTACAAGAATGAGTCTGACGCTGAATTGCTTTCTGGCTTCCTTTGCTCTCATGTGCACTCCATCTTTAGGCCCTCACCAGATGCAAAACCAAAGGGGGTCACCTGATGTTGAATGTTCAATCTCCAAAACTGTGAGAGCCAAATAAACCTCTTTATAAAGTTAACCTGTCTCGGGTATTTCATTATAGACACCAAAAACAAAACCAATACACTCAAGGATGGGAGAAAGATCACCCTGGGAGATGCAGGCTGATGCCATTTGCTGCCACACTTTCTGGGAAGCAAGGAAAGTCAGTCTTCAGGGAGAGAAGACAAAACAGAAATTGAGTTGGACGAGGTGGCTTTCTGGGACCCCCCAAGTCTGGGCCCTGGTTATCTATTCCCAACTGCCCCCTCATGCTCGGATCCCTTAAGACTCTTCTGTCTCTTGATTCTATAAAATCCCCCTTTGTCATCAACCTGTCCCTAGTTGTTTCTGGCATCACAACCATAAGAATCTCAAAGTGTTTTGAGGCAGACACGTCCTTCTCTTTTTATACAGGATGCCTTCTGGTGACCCACCCTGCTTTCTTGAGGGGACTTCAGCCTGAAGGAGGGTGTCCTACAGACAGCTGACAATAGTGGACAGAGTCTCCATCTCCTTCTATGGCTCCTCATTGCTCCAACCCCTGGGGCCTGCCTTGAGCAGGCTTCTAACCATGCTCAATCCGATCTCCCATGTGCAGAGGCCCCTAAATCAGGCCCCTCCTGGCTGCCTTACACCTGACATAACTGACCCTCCTCTGACCCATTTCCTCTGTCAGCCGTCTTGGTCTCAGTTTCTGGGTTCAGCAGTCTGGTCTGTGTGTTGTGTCTCTCAGTGGCAGCTACCATCTAACAGGAGTCTTCCAAACCTTCTGGGGTAGGCCTGTGTGGGAAGATGTTTGGGGGAAAGAAAAAGTTTCAAAAGATTTTAGATGACTGGCTAGAAAGAGCACTGGCTTAGGAGCAGAGACTGGATTCTGGCCCTGGCTTTGCTTTTAACTCCCTGTGTGACTTCAGGCTTTGGTTTCTTCAGCTGCAGAATGATGGAAGAGGACAAGGTCAGAAGCTTTCCAGGGAGCCCTGAGGAGGTGCTTGGGCCACAGTCTTGGAAGCTGCAGAGGGAGAAGAGACAGCACCTATGGCTGTTTTTCTTCACTCAGAGAAGCACCCTTTGTATGTGTTCTGTCCATTGAGTATCCTCAAAACAGCCTCATCTCAGCCTAGGCTCCCTAAGAAGCAGATCTTGAGGCTGCAGCACAGGTTTAAAGCTTTAGGAGAGGTGCAGTGACTGCAAAGCTGAGAGAGAAGAAGCGGGTTGTGACAAAGTAGAAATAGCACACTCGAGTGCATTGCTGATGGCCTCCATCAACTGATGCTAGATCTTATTTAAAGAGGCTGTATACAAACTCTGTAAGCATAAACCAGTCTGTCCAGAAAGTGGAAGAGAGGAGAATTCATCTGCCAGCACCCATCTCTTGATGGTCAAAGGCTTACCCCATGGACTGTTAAACACTCCCACACTTTTGAGACCAAAGGTGTGGAGTTACAGAGGGTAGTAAAGGAGGGAGCTGCTGACTTGCCCCTTGCAAAGTCAGCTGTCACAGTAACTGGAAGCAAACAAGTGACAAGGACCTAGACAAAAGGTGAAGCTAGGAGTACTTTAGATGGTTCATTAAAAAGCACCAGCTAGAATTGAAAAGGAGTGAGCTGGGTACAATGGTACACACCTATAATCCCAGTAACTTGGGAGGTGGAGGCAGGAGGATCCCAAACGGCCAGCCTTGGCAACTCAGCAAGATCCTCAGCAACTTAGTGACACCCGGTCTCAAAATAAAATATAAGGGCTGGGGATATAGCTCAGTTGGTAGAGTGCTTGCCTTGCAAGCACAAGGCCCTGGGTTCAATCCCCAGCACCGCAAAAAATAAATAAGTAAAATAAAATATAAAAAGGCCTAGGGATATAGCTAAGTGGTAAAGTACTCCTGGGTTCAGTCCCCAGTAGAAAGAAAGGGAGGGAAGGAAGGAAGGAAGGAATGGAGGGAGGGAAAGATAAAGGGAAAGGGAAAGAAGAAGGAAGAGGAGTAGAGCGAGTGTGGTGGCACATACCCATAATCTCAGTGATTTGGGAAGCTGAAGCAGGAGGATTGCAAGTTCAAGGCCAGCCTCAACAACTTAGCAAGGCCCTAAACAATTTTACAAGACGCTGTCTCAAAATTAACAAAAATATAAAGGGTTGGGGGTGTAGTTCAGTAGTGAAGCACCCCTGGGCTCAATCTGCATAGAAAAGAGAAAGAAGGAAGGAAGGGAGGGAGGGAGGGAGGGAGGAAGGAAGGAAAGAAGGAAGGGGGGGGGGAAGAAACCTCTGCTAAAGCGAAAGTCAAAACCACTGGGTTGGATAATCCTAAAGGACTTCTCAGCAGAAAGATGCCTTGATTTGGGTTGCTGAAATTGCAGCTCAGAGAGTTGAGACCATATGCCCTTTTGATGTACAGGAAACATGTTCCCAGAGAGTCACAAACAAGATCCTAAAGAGGTGTACACCTTACTGCCCAAGAGTTGGTACCAACTTTACCCTATGTACCCAAATTGCCATGAAATTTGAGAGCTAATGAAGATGGTGTTTTTAAAGAGTCATGAAGGGATGGGAAAAAGAAGGGCTGCTAACCCTACAGGATGGAGTTCTTTTGTTCTGGAAGGCCTGCACATATCCCCCCCCCACCCCGTCTTTCGATTTGGACTCCCCTCCACTCAGGGCATCTGCTGGCACCAGGCAGAGTCAGATTTGTCGGTATTAAAGGGATTGGAGGAGTAAATGGGTCAGAGAGGCTCCCTCCACACAGCCTGGTCCTCCAATGGCTGGAAGCCCACCCAGAGGATTATTAAATCCATGATTACATCATGAGCACTTCAAGGCCCTCCCTCTGGAGCCCAGCAGGCATGCAAAGCCCACAGAGAACGAGAGATTGGGGTCAGAGCAGGAAGCCTCAATCCTTTGGTTTATGCCACAATCAGTCTGTAGATCAGATTTACCAGAATTAAACCCAGTCTGAGAGTTGTCATTGGCTGACCTTGGGCATAATACTTCAGCTCTGAACACTGGTTTTCTCTGCAGCAAAATTGCTCTTCTTATAACAGTAAAAACCGGAGAAAAGTAACCTATGGAGTAAATACATCACCCCATGGGGACTAAGCGGGACTGAGGTGTGACCCATGGGCTCCTGGAGTCCAGGGTAGCACTAATAGAAAATGATCTTGAGGCAGACAGTTCCAACCTCTCACGGCCAAGTAGGACATGCAGATCTGACCAAAGTGGAAAGGAAGAAGTTCAATAAAAATCTCCCAAGAGAAAAGACAGGAAAGAGAATGGAATGGAAATAGGTAGAGCTGAAACCCTCGTGGAGGGAAACGTCAGGTGCAAAGAGACTACTCTACATACCCAGTTCATTGGTGCCAGCTGCCTGCCAGGTGTCTCACATGCACTACTGCATTTAATCACTGCAATACCAATGAGGTAGACGCAGTAGCCTTCTCTTGGTTACAGAGGAGTAAACTGAGGCTGAGAGAGACTGAGCAGTTTATTTGTGTCACAGCTAGTTTACAGTGGCACGAGGACTGAAGTCTAGGCAGCCTGCTCTCAGGTTCTGTTCTCTTTTCTCATAGTGATAGGCAGCTGATAGACATGAGCAGTAGGAACACGAAGTTAAGGGGATAATCGACAGACTGAGCCTACATACTAGTATTCCACATGTTTTCTCTTAAAAAGCAATTTACCCAAAAAGCAATTTACCTAAGGCCATTCTGGCCCTGCTCTGGCTTAAGTCAATAAGCTACATTACATTACTCAGCAAACAACCTGTTATCTGTAAAGCTATTCAAAGCTCACTGATTATAAAATCTGAAAAACAAATTCGAATTAGAACCATTATAATAGTGAAATGCACCCCTTATGATTTTTGTTTGGGTACCTGTGGGTAAGACCATGCACAGTAACGACTTAATCTGATGCAATCTTGTTCTGTCAGCCAAGAGTTGAGAGTGGTACCTGAGCAGGACCCTCTAAAAACTTCCCTAAGATTCCCAGCAAAACTAGGGAATAAAGGTGTGCCACTTGGCTCTACTCTTGGAGAGAACCCACCCTCTCCCCTGAGATCGTTCCCTTCTTCTCTAATAAACTTTGCTGTATTTCTACCACATTTTCTCCTGAGAGGACGCGAGCTGAGAGAAACAATAGGATCCCTGGACCATTGCTGCTAATAACAGGGATGCTGTCTCTTTAGTTTTGGATGTCATCAATATTCCTATGACTAATCAGTCTGTCTGCCAGGCTCCCAAGTCTCCCCTGAGGTTCAGACTCACAGTCCAGCAACCTCCTGACCTACCTCAAGCTTAGTGTGTCCAAAGATGAATCACATTGCTCCAACACCCACACAGATGAAGAACCTCACCACCACTAAGCTCCTCCCCTCAGTGCAGCCACGTAGGGTCACAGCCATGACCTCAGTACTTTCTCCCTCACATCACTTACCAATAACCCCCAAAACAAGCCCCACTAGAGCAGGGTTTATCTGTCCCCCTTGCACAGAGCACACTCACAGTGAGACATTAACACCTGCTTAGATACGGAAGGGGAGAGAGGGGGAAGAAAGGGGAGGACTGACTTTTCCAAAGCCACAAAGCCTAAGAGTGACAAAGCCACGAATGGACTCTGGACCACTCCCACTCCACTGCAATTTGGAAAGAGTTCGCTGCTCCTCCTGGGTCCTACCCTAACCCACCGATTTTTTAGTTCCTGTCTTTAAGGGCCACAGTGTTTGTTTTCAATAAGAAACACCGTTCATTCAAGCAAAGAAGCGTCCGGTATAGCGTGCAAGGACACGAAACCCCTATGCCGGTCCCCCAAAACAGGAAAAACCAGGCCGTGCCTCCTCCCCAGCGGAGCACGTGTGTCAGCCTGGTCTTTTCCCGAGGTCCCCTGGGTTCTTGCGCATCACGCGGGCCTCACTCAGCCTCCCGGAAAGCGCAGGATACCCCGGCAAATCCCCGCCCTCACATGGTCACACGCGCTGCGCGCGCGCGCCCACCGCCGCCGTGCCCTCCTCCGCACGGGGAGGCTCGCCCCGCCCACCCCCGGCCCGGCCTCCCCGCCGCGCGCTTTTCCTCGCGGCCCCACGCTTGTGGCAGTCCCTCACTCGTCGCCGAGCTGCTTCCAACTCCGGCAGAGTGGACCGAGGGGCGCCGGCGGGCCAGCCATGGAGGCTGCGGCGCGGAAGCGACAGCACCCGGGAGCGGCGGGCGGCCTGGGCTCGCAAGCCGGCGCCTCCTTCCTGCAGGCCAGGTGGGCGCGCGCTGGCCGGTCGAGCGGGCGGGTGGGCGGTCTCCGCGCACGGCGCCCGGCCGGCCCCGCGACCCCGGCCCGAGAGCGGGAGCGCGGCGGGCAGGCCCTTATGTGGGGCGGGCCAGGGCGGAGCTGAGCCCGGCGTGGGCCGGGGCTGCACCACCCCTGCCGCTGCCCCCACACCCCTTCGCCCCCTCGCCCCCTGACCCGCGCCGGCTTCAGTCTTCACTCTTCCTGCGGAGCCCCAGCCGAGGCTGGGCGGCCCCGCCCCGCCGTAGCTCGAGTGGGAGCAGCCCACTCCCAAAGTTTGGGGTGCTCCTCCTCTACACCCTTTCCCCGGTGACTGGGTCAGCACCCGCACGGCCGATGGGCTGGGGAGACTCTTAAAGGGTCAAGAAACTCCAGCGGGAACGGTGGGCCCAGGGGCCGCAGCCGCGCTCTGGCGCCTGCAGCTCTTCTGGAAGTTCCGGGTGCTAACTCCGAGTCCTCGACGCCCCTCCGCTCTGAACAGGACTTGGATTCTGCTGTTAATCAGGAGGCTCAGTTTTTGCCCTGGGGAGCCCAAGAAAATGAGAATGTAACAGGAGGGACAGCGAGAAGCGAGGAAGCTCAGCGAGGGTATGCAGAGCCCTTCTCTAACCGAAGGGGGACCGTTTGGGTGTATCTAATTCGGGGGGGCAGAACTAGAGGGACCACCTTTTAATCTCTCCCTCCATTCTGCCTTCATCCTCTGTTACTGATCAGATAAGGTCCCTTGTGTTCGGCAGGTATTCATTAAGCACCTCTGGCGTGTCCACCAAGGGGGTGGACGGGATGAAGCTGGGAGGATCTTACTGTACTGTAGGAGCCGAGAAGGTCAGAGCCCAAGCAACGGTCCTAGGTAATGTTGGAAGTTCGGAGAGTCGCAGAGGACTCCTCAGGGCACCCCAGAAAGAAGGGCTGTTTCAGCCAGGAAATGAGTGTGGGGAAAAGGGTGCAGTGTAAGAGGAAGCGACAGGAGTACTGATTTTGAAGCGCTTTTGATACACCAGAGCTGGGACTAGAGTGCAGAATTTGAGGCAGTCCTTGCTCTGGGGGCAGGGTACAAGCCTGAACACAGCCAGACTGACAGGTTAAGAATGCAGCCTTTATCCCCTAGGCACTGAGGAACCATGGAAGGTTTTTGAACACCCTCCTACTCAATTTTAGTAAGCTTGTGACTTGTGATGATGGGGGAAATTTGGCATACTGGGCTGAGGCCAGGTCTTTCTTTTGCTACTGAGGAACTACAAGCTGCTTTTTTCACTAGGAAACAATTTACTGAAGATATGTTGTCATGTGTCACATACGGTTTGGTCAACAACTGCATCTATGTTGGCCACCCCATAAGATAATATCACTTAGTTGGAGGTGGTTGTGCACACCTACAATCCCAACGACTCAGGAGGCTGAGGCAGGAGGATCACAAGTTCAAAGCCAGCCTCAGCAACTTAGGGAGACCTGGTCTCAAAATAAAACATAAAAAAGGGCTGGGAATGTGGCTCAGTGGTTAAATGTCCCTAGGTTCAATCCCCAGTTAAACAAACAAAATTACATGACTTAGTGATATTGGAGCCATCTTTGTGTAAATATACTCACTATGATGTTCACCCAGGACAAAATCTCTAAAGACACATTTCTCAGAACTTAGCCCCATCATTAAGTGACACCTGCCTACACTTTATGACCCATTTGCCCATCTAAGTTTTACCTCAGCCTATGAACTGATCATTTTATCGATGAGAAAATAGGTTCAGATGACGACTGAGGCTTATATGATTTTACTGACCAGAAACATTGTGTTCTACAGACATTCATTAAGTGCCTCTGGTGTGCCCAGCATTTGCTAGGCACTAAGGGGTCATAAATTATCATCTACATTTTGTCTGTGGATTGATTGTAAACACTGAAAATCAATATACAATGTTGCCATTATTTAAGCTGTTTAAGATATTGTTCCCATTAGACCCAAGTGATGGTTAACAATTACATTTGCTTTCTTTTATTTTTCCTGAAATTTCTGATTGCTTCCCCCCCATTTTTTGCCTGTGTTTCCTCAGTTTTTTTGAGCAAATTGTTCGTGTGTGCTGTCTTACCATTCTTTATATAGAATCAAAATCAGGCTTTCTGTAGTCTCCATTCATAGACCCCTACTTGACTTCTCCAGGACCAGCGCCCTTTGTTTTCTGCCAGTCAGCGTTGCAGATGCTGCTGATGGCCTTCAGTATTTCCACTGTATGGCTCACGCTCCCCAACTGTCATGGTGTCAGTTTCTCCATAAGGTAGACTTGGAGAGCTATGGAGGAAAGCAGAGGCCAAGTTTGTTTCAGGTTACCTGCCATTGTTGTGCCCACCATTGTTCTAAGCAGCAGGTACTGGTGATTGGGATCTAGGGCTAGTGTGTGGTCTGTGGAGTCAGGAGCTTGGGGCAGCCTTGAGGTTGCTCGTCCTCAGGATAGGGCAAGCAGAGGGGATGCCATTAGCCTCCATGATCTATCTTCTGTGGTCAGAGTCCCAACAGAATAAAACCAGTCAGAGGCTGATCAATCTTGATTCCCAGGCTGGGAGGCCCTGTGACTATTTTTTTCCCTTCCCTGCCCTGCCAAGCTAGGCTGGACTAATGACAGAGGTTCCCACTGACTGAGATGCTTCCCAAGATAGAGGAGGAAATAGTTCCTGAGCCCCTAGTAGGTATGAGGTCCCCACAACCTCCAGAGGCACCTACCTAAGTACCCAGGCAGTCCCCAACATCCCACTTTTTGCCCAGTTTGGAGGTTTCAGAGCAAAACACCAAGGGCTCTTACCCTCCTTCCTCCTAGCCCTTTGAGCTTGGAGGTTGTCACTGCTGCATTTTGAGGCCCTTCACTAAGAGGAAGGAGCAAGGAGGTACCTCTCTGCTGACCCTGTCTCAGAGCCCTAAACTGTCCTCCTAGTTACTCTCTGTATATCTACCCACTCTGAAGGTTCACAGCCCCTCCCTTTCCTTCTGTCCCCAGTGAGGTGAGCATCTCAGCTGCTGCAGGGACTTTGGCACCTCCACTTCCAGGTCTTTCCTCCTCTCCAGCTTGTCTGACTGGATCAAGGCACCCATCCTTGCCTCAGGGCTCCCTTCCTTCCCAAAGGCTTTGCATACTGCCCCAGGCCACACTGATCCCTTTCTAATTTGATCTCCTAATATGCCACCTGACTTCTTACACTAATCAAAGAGAGCACAGGTCTTGAATTCATAGAAACCCAGGTTTGAATTCTGTGCTATTCAGGACTCCTGGGTTGCAAGTAACAAAGCCAGGGTGAACTGCAGCAGGAGGGAACACGCTGGCTCATATAGCCAAACCTCTGGCCCAGGGATGCCAACCCTCTTGCACATTCTCATGTTCTCTTCCCCATCCTTTCCGTGGGGCTGATTCATTCACACCTGGCAGTCCCTAGAGGGTGGAACCTTGGTTACAGGCAGCCTTGGGACTTGTGACCTTAGTGCCCCCAAACCAGATTGGAGCGGTCTCTTTCCTTGATCTACATTTAGAAATATCCCACTGGGCCAGCCTGGTCGCCAGCCATCCCTGTAGCCAAGGAAACGCCATTTCTTCCCATAGAAAGAAGGGGGTGGGAAATAGGGAAAAGGTGGCAAAAGGAATGGTTGCAGAAGCTCTTTACTACCTGGGTGACAGTGGTTAAGCACATAACCCCTCTAAGCCTCAGCATCTGCATCTGTGAAGCAGCAGAGTCAGGGCTCCTGCCTCCTGCTGCTGCTGGGAGGATTAGATGACATTGCTTGGCTAAAGCACCTAACAGAGCACTCAGGTGGTGTTCATTGGGAGGGGCGGGCACTAATAGAAGGGACTGGAAGATTCCTGCCACCAGAGGGCAATAAGATCACCAAGGGCTTGCCTCCCTGGTCTGTGATTGCTCCAGTGTGGATAGTCCTTGGAACTGGCTGAAAGGATCCTGGAAAATTATGGAAAATAGCACTGATAGAGGAAAGCCTTCAAGATGCTTCTAAGCTAACATTTGCCATTAGGAAAGGAGTAAATGGTAATTGCGATTGCTTTAAATCAGCCATCGGTCACCGGGCCTGACCCAGGTAAAGAGCTGAGAACTTTGGAGAACATGGATCCATGTCACGCAGTGTCTGTTCTGGACACAAACAGGGCAGTGAAACTCGGATAAGTCATCTTAGGAGGTAGTGGGCTGCTTGTCTCTGGGGGCAAGCGAGTAACGGTAGAGATGCCTGAAAGAGGATTTGGACTAATGGGGAGGGATCAGTTGGGAGAACCTCAAAGGTCAGCTCTGTTCTCAAGGGCCCAGATGGGGAGAACAATTCCAGCCCCATGATATCATGAGTTGGCAATGAGGTGCTTCTTGTAGAGGCTGGTGGGGTTTTGGGGAAAGCTTTGTCAGAGAAACCTCCCCAGAGGCATTGGAGTGAGCCCTTGAACCTTAGTGTGTCTGTGAACTGCAGGGGACCAACTTCTTTGCTAGAGGGATGTGTTGTCAGGTGGTATTCCACTTCCTGCTACGTCTCTCACATCAGCTTGACCCTGCTGGCTTCTTTCTTGGTTCCACTGTGGATTAGTGAGAAGAGAAAATCCAGCAACCCCAGGCTTCCCTCCTCCTAGTCCCAGAGCCAAGGGGGAGGCGCCCCTTTCCCTCCTGGCCCCCCTGTAAGGCAGATCTCATTGGAGGACTCTGACTGGCCCAGCTCAGGTCATGTGTCCATCCCATGAGCCAATCACTATGAACACAACTTTGGAATGGAGGCTGAAAGTGCAAGCCCTGGAGTCTAATCATTTAGTTTTTAAGGTGTAATTGTGTGATGTTGGACAAGTTCCGGGGCCTGTTTTTCACTTGTAAAATGGGGTAATGTGCTAACCTCAAAGGGTTTCTGTGAGGACTAAAGGAATTAAATGAGGGTCTGGGTTTGTAGCTCAGTGGTAGAGAGCATGCTTAATGTGTATGAAGCCCTGGGTTTGATCCCCAACACCAAAAAAAAAAAAAAAAGAAGAAGAAGAAAGAAGCAGATAAGATCACACATGTAAACAGCTACCAATTATGCCTGGGGTGTAGTAACTGCTCAATAAAGGATCCTGCTGGCATCCATCATCGTGTTTCACAATCTGTAGCCATATTTTCTTCCTCTGCCTCATTTTATTTCCCCCTCATTTTACAGGGAGAAGGTCAACAGTTGTTACACCTGTTTGACAGTTCCCTTCTTGCATCCCAGGGAAGCTATATTCAGGGAAACTGAAATCCACATTCCTCTTGACTGCAGGATTGGACCCCAGTCTTTCCAGCAAAACCCCTTCCCTAGACCTCAGTCATGTGTGTCTTCCTGCCTTTAAATCCCCACACCTTTGTGGCTCCTCTTCGGGAAATATTCTCACAGGAGGAGAAGAGCTGACCTGTCTCTTGTTTCCCAGGCACAGCTCCATCAAGGCTGAGGAGGCTGACCACCCGGCTCCCTTCCACCTCGACCTCTGGTTCTACTTTACCCTGCAGAACTGGATTCTGGACTTTGGCCGCCCCATTGCCATGGTGAATGTGAAGCTGGGGATGGAGCCCATGCCTAGCATTGAGGAGACTTAGTGTGACTTGAATTTGTTGAATGACCTGAGATGAGTCACCTCCCCTACCAGGAAACAGAGGAGCACTTTAGCTCTGTGCCTGTGGCCAGCCAGGCAGCTGCAGCAAGGGAGGGTGTCTGGGGAGTTGTTATTCATGTTTTCAATGAACAGATACTATGCATACAGTCAGGGGGTTGTGAAATGTTTTGACCTTGCATATGGGTTTTCCCCAACAAGGCCAGGACTTGGGATAGACCAAGAGGAGGACAGGGCATTCCAAATGGGAGTAGCTGCCCCCTACCCACCTTTCTCTTTTAGGGAAGGAAGAATTGAAGTCCCTTTGTAAATCGTATCTATTTTCTACTTTGTTGCCTAATGTCTACTGTGATTTGATTTGGAAGCTGTCCATCTGCTCAGTGGATAGAGCAGTTTTCACATGTGGGCCTAGTGAGATCTTTGTCATCTTCACGGGATCTGGACTGCCAGAGCTCTGTGTGTCCAAGTAGACTACTTGGGCCTCCTTTCCTGTGTTACAGACGGGAAAGCCAAGGCCCAGAAAAGGGAAGGACTTGCCAGGGTCATTCGGTAAATTGGTGGCATGGCCACATCCCAAAATAGTCTCCTGGAATTCAGAGACATTTATTTGGTACTCATAGGGAGAGAGACCAGGTTCAGGCTCTGGGTTTGACTTGTGACTGGGAACATGTCCCTCTACCTTTTGGGGAACTCAGTTTCTTCCATCCGGCACTGCCAAGAGGGCAGTTTACACAGAAAAGAGATCACAGAGAACTAAGGAAGGGGGGTGCACCTTGCAGGCCTGCCTGCTGGGTACATTCCTCCCCTCCATCCCCAGCTGGTGTTCCCTCTCCAGTGGTTTCCTCTCAACAAGCCCAGCGTGGGGGACTACTTCCACATGGCCTATAATGTCATCACGCCCTTCCTCTTGCTCAAGGTAAGTTCTCTGTTCTGCCCTCCCCTCAAGCCCGGCAGGGAGCTGGTGCCAGGCCCTGGGTGCTGAATCCAGTGTTCCCCAGCCTGCATCAGGGGATGCAGACTGTGACAGAGGGAGGAATCCAGAACCTGGGCTAGCAGAAGTGGGGCTGCTGCTGGCCTCACGGGTGGAGATAGACCCCTCCTTGGAACCATTGTGCCAGCAGATGAAGCGGGAAAATGATTAGGCAAGAGGACCTACAGACAGCCTGGGGGACAGAGGCAGAAGGAGTGATTGGGATGCGTTGGGAGAGGTTGGAGAAGCAGGTGTGAACCATGTGGCAGAAGAGGCAGCAACAGATGCTGAGTGCTGTCCCTGGCTTTGGGGTGGCACTGGGAGCACAGAGCAGAGGCTGTGATTTTGCCCTTTGGTAGTCAAGGGTTCTTGAACTACTTGTCTCTTGGTCTCCACAGAGAATTGGTTTCAGGAATCCTCTGGAAAACAAAATCTGCAGATGGCTTAAAGTCCTTACATAAAATGGCATAGTATTTACTTTTTTTTTTTTTTTCCCCAGCACTAAGGATTGAATCTAGAGAAGGCAAGTGCTCTACCACTGAGCTATACCCCCAGCTATTTTATTTTTTATTTTGAGGCAGAGTCTTGCTGAGTTGCCCACTCTGGGCTCAAATTTGTGATCCTCCTGCCTCAGACTCCTGAATTGCTGGGATTATAAGTGTGCACCACTGTGCCCAGCCTCCAATATACTTTAAATCACATTTAGATTGCTTATTATAAATAAGTAGGGTTGAGAATATAGCTCAGTGGTGGAGGGCTTGCCCAGTGTGTATGAGACCCTGGGTTTCATCCCCAGCACTTCCCCCTGCCAACAACAACAAAACTAAACTAAATGCTGTGTCAGTTGTCAGTTACACTGCATTACTTAGGCAGTCGTGACAAGAAGTGCATGTTCATTACAGACACAATTTTTTTCCCCAATGTCTTGGCCCTGTGGTTGGTAGGATCTATGGAATGTGGAGCCAGTGGGAGCCCGTGGATATGGAGGGCCAACCATATTACCATCACCTACTATGCCTGTCATTTTGTTTTAAAAAACTTTTTTTTTCAAATCGCCAAATGAAGAGAGGTATAATCTGCAAGTGTAGTTTCTGTAGTTTCAGAATACCCAGCCCTCTCCCCAACTCCTAACGTTTTATTCCTATTTGCTATGAACCCCCCACTTAGAAATCAGGTCCCTTCAGCAGACCAGCCAGCTACTCAGGCACAGCTGGGGCTATGGAGGGCTGGGCCTGGAGCCTGGACTCCTACCTCAAAGGCCTGGTATCATCTCTGGCATGTGAGTGACCATGAGCAGTGAGCTGGTCCCCAAGTGATTCTCCCCTGAAGAAGAGGGTGATGTTCCACAGTCCCTGTTGGGTTCATGGGGTCATGTGAGAATCTGGAGCTGGACTGACCCCCTGAGGGACTCACCCCACCCCTGTTTGGGGGAGCGAGGCAGAGGATGTCACTTGTGACAAGCGGGGGCATGCCATGGACCTCACTTTGACCCTTAGCTCATTGAGCGGTCTCCTCGAACCCTGCCCCGCTCCATGGTCTACATCAGCATCATCACCTTCATCATGGGTGCCAGCATCCACCTGGTAGGCGACTCTGTCAATCACCGCCTGCTTTTCAGTGGCTACCAGCACCACCTGTCGGTCCGGGAGAACCCCATCATCAAGAATCTCAAGCCTGAAACGCTGGTGAGGCCACCTGTGGCTCCCACTTGGAAGCCCTCTGGGCAGTCCCTCCTGGGAGGCTAAAGGCTTGGGGCCAGCCTGACCTTGTGTTAAAGGCATTCAGCTAGGTGGGGGGCACTGTAGCCCTTGCCAAGCCAGGAGGCTCATGGATTATTAGAAGTGTCCCATCAACTCGCTCCCACCTGGGCCGCCTCTGATAGAGGGCAGGGAACAGGGGCAGTAAGGGGAGATCTGCGGTGGGAAGCAGGGGCTAGAGGTGCTGCCCACCCACTTAAGCACTTCCCCCTCTAACCCTGCCATGCCTGTGCCTCCTTAGATTGACTCCTTTGAACTGCTCTACTACTATGACGAGTACCTGGGCCACTCCATGTGGTGAGTGAGTGAAGGGCCAGTCTGTCCATCCCAGGCCCCAGGATGTTGGACTTGGGCCCCAGATCTCCATGTGTTGAGTAGAGCGGCCAGAATGGTATTCTTTTCCCTGTGAAGGTGCTGTGAGTGGGACCCCTAGTGAGCCTGCCAGAGACCCCCACCTGCTGACCTGTGGCCATGGTCCACCTTCCTTCTTTCTGCCTGCAGTGCCCATGGAGGCCACTAGAGGGCAGTGAGTGGCTGCTCTCCAGCCCTGGCCAAGCCTGATCCTGGGGGTGGGGAGGAAGGAGGTTGCAGCCCTGATAAACAACACCCCACATCATCAACCGTGATGGGGTGGGTTGGAGAAGGGACCCCTACCTGGGTCAGGCAGTGCACTTTGAGAATGGGAAGCGGAGGAGAGGCAGCAGGACTAAGCTGTGGGGGCAGAAGGAGGGTGTTGTACCATTTGTGCCCCCCCACACCAACTCCCAGGGCAACTCCCCCCACCCGCTTCACCGCAGTCAGGAGGAAACCTCAGAAATATGGACTCAGCCTTAGGAGATTCAGGGCCCAAGCTGGGAGGTGTCATCTGTGCCCCTCTGCCCTGCACAGGATAAACAGGCCAGAGGGAGGGGACAAGACCAGATTGATGCCTAGGAAGGGAGGAGCCAGCCCTGGACCTGGTGACTCAGCCTGAGCCAGTTGGGCTCACTCAGGCCACATGTGTTTATGGGTCTGTTTTCAAGGCATGAAGGAGATCCTTCTGGCTCAGGGGGCCTAGGGGTCCCTGGACAGGCCTCTTCCCTGCTCTCCCTGGCCTTGCCTGAAGATCCTTCCCATGGAGGGTTTGGAAAGGGTAGAGGGACAAGGAAAGATGCCTGGGGAACTAGCTAGAAATGGGCCATTTGGGGGAGGGAAGAGAAGAGATGGAACAGAGAATAGATTGTGTGTGTGTGTGTGTGTGTGTGTGTGTGTACAGGTGGGAGGAGAGAGGGTGAACTTTTGGATGAGGCTGGGAGCTGAGTGGGTGAAGGGCTTCACAGAGGACCTTGGAGGCCCTGGCAGTATGTTCTCCATCCTCAGCCCTGCTGGGTTCCAGCGTTTCTAGGTCAGTGTGCAACTGGGACTGCTGGTGCCTGGGCATGTATGTGAGACAAACCCACACTCCCCTGTCCCCCCCATGGAATGAGTGAGGTGACCAGGGCAGTGTGGAGCCTTTGGGCCCATGACTGGCATGAGCTTCATCATCTTGTTTCTGTTCCTGTCCCACCCTTGACCCTTGACCCCAGTGCTGGGAAGGCCAGGTGCAGAGGAGTGTCCCTCACCTAAGCAAGGTATTTTGTAAACCTGAGACAATGCAAGGAACCAGGGAAAAGATGGTGGGGAAGGAGACCTGGATGGAAGCCGGTGGCCAGGGCCACAGGACAGGCCTCTCAGACACAGACTCTCTGTCACAGGTACATCCCCTTCTTTCTCATCCTCTTCATGTACTTCAGCGGCTGTTTCACTGCCTCTAAAGCTGGGAACTCCATGCCAGCGCCTGCCCTGCTCCTGGTGGCACCCAGTGGCCTATACTACTGGTGAGTGTTCCTTAGGACCTGGGGGTGCAGACAGGGCAGGGCCAAGTGAGCCACCACAGTAAAATCCACACCTGACCACAAACCTGTCAGGTGGAATGGCCTTCTCCGGGCCTCTGCTTCCTCCTAGGTCTAGTAAGGGCTATGGCAGTGCCTGGTGGTGGCTTGTTCCAGGAAGCCCAGGCCTGAGCATGACAGGTTGTGGGGAGGGAGAATAAATTGCACATTCTCTCTATCCTCTGCTGCTCTCCTCCCCACCTCCAACCCTAAGCCCTCCAGAGCCCACTGGGCCCCAGTGTCCCCCTCTGTGAAATGGAGGTGATACCGTCTCCCTCAGAAGATGGTGAGGATGTGGGGAGGGGAAAGAAAAGGGCTTTGTAGACTGTGAAGCACCACAGATACGACGAGGACAGACTAGGAGGAAGGCTATGACCTCAGGACACCTTGCCTGGTTTTCTCTTTCCCTTAAAAAAGACACAGACCCCAGCCAGGCTCTTACCCTCTTGCCCTGGAGACCAGTACCTCTTGCTGCCTGGGATTGTGGTATTGCAAAGGACAAAGGGGCCCGTCTCTGATTGGTGTTCCCTCTCAACATGAAGAAGGTCTGTTCATTCCCTGGGCCAGCTCCAGCCACCTCCAGGGCCTGCCCTGCCTAATTCAGAGGCCCCACCAGGGCTGATCTGTATGCTCCCTGAGGACAGGATTAAAAGGAACAGTGGCATTTACAAGAGGGAGGAGGCTGGACCTTCAGCCGCTGTGTACCAGTAGCGTGGTGATGCAGTGACGGCCGTGGCAGGAGCAGCAGCCGTTTGTTGAACAGTCTCTTTATCCTCTGCTGCTCTCCTGCTTTTCTAGTAAGGGATGCATAGCACTTGAAAACAGAGGCTCCAAGGTGTTACATAAATCCCCCAAAGTCAGCAGTGTGACTCTTCCTAGAGAGAATAAGCAGGTAACCTCACAGAAGTCCTCCAACAAGTGCCACTGAGCTGGCTGCGTGCTCCATCCTGCCACAGGGTACTGCAACCTCTCTGGGAGATCTGAGACCATGTCCCAGCCTTCAGGGAGACAGTAATGACAACTGCCATAAATTGCCACTGCATTCCCAAACCCAAATGCCTAAGACACCACACAGGTAATGGACAGGCAGCAGGTGAGGCTGTAGTGATTGGCAGGGACTGGCAGAGCGTAGAACAGTGCTCTCTAAAAGGGACAGCTGCTGTCTGCTCTAGTCAGTTATTGTTATGTGGAAAAATTCTGATTTGACCAGAGAAGCTAAAAACCCACATTTCTAGATGTTCTTTCATTTAAACATTAGCAATATACTCAAAACTTGTATAAATAGTAAGTACAAGCCAAACCCCATACACCTATGGGCTGCAGCCCACAGGGGCCTGCCTCCCTGGGCCTCTCACCTCATGAACTGCTCTGACTTCTTGGGCAGGCCAGCACCGAGGTCCAAGGAGGGATGCTGGGCAGGTTGGGGTTGCCATGGCATCCATCTGACCTCAACACCTGACCTGCCTCTCCAGGTACCTGGTCACTGAAGGCCAGATCTTCATCCTCTTCATCTTCACCTTCTTTGCCATGCTGGCCCTCGTCCTGCACCAGAAGCGCAGGTGCCTCTTCCTGGACAGCAACGGCCTCTTCCTTTTCTACTCGTTCACCCTCACCCTCTTGCTGGTGGCACTCTGGGTCACTTGGCTGTGGAATGACCCTGTACTCAGGAAGAAGTACCCAGGTGTCATCTATGTCCCTGAGCCCTGGGCCTTCTACACCCTCCATGTCAGCAGTCAGCACTGAATTGAGCATCAGCCATGCTGTGCTGCTGGGCGAGATGGGCCATGGAGGGCAGTGCAGCATGGACACACCCACTTGCCCCTGCTCACCCTCGGGCCTGCGCTGACCCTGGACACTGGGTTATGCCGACTTTCTCTGTATTGTGGAGCAAAGCCCCTCTCCCCACGGGGCTTCATTTGCACTAAACAGACCCATGGTCCCAAAGTGGCTCAGTGCTCTGAGCTTGCTGACCCCCTTGGGGCAACCTTATCCTGGGTGGGTAGTTCTGCCCTGTCACACCCTCTTCCAGCCTGGGAGGGTGTGTACCCCAAATGCTCATCTGACCTCAGTCACATGGTATTGAGCCATCCTCACCCCAGGGAGCCAGAGGCCTGGCCTGAACTTTGGGCCTGGCCATGCTGGCCCACCTGTAGCTCCAGCCTCCCATCCCAGAAAAGTCATGGTGCCCATGTGGTGCAGCTGACTGGGGTTCTTGAGCTGCCACAGGAGGAATTCTGAAACCCTGACTCTGTTCCCTGAGTCACACTGTAGGGGTCGGGGCATCTCAGATCTTTCCACACTCAGCCCTGTCTCAGCCTGAATCTCTGCCTTCTGCCAGTGGTCCTGCTCCCAGCATGAAGGGTCCCTGCCTCAGCCCGCCTTCCCCCAGGGGTCCAGAGCACTGCAGCCTCATTCCAGCTACACAGGCCCATGTGTGCTGTGGGTCTCGGGGGCCTGCCCTGCCTCACCCCAGGCCTGAAATTATCTTCTCACATTGTGGGCCAGCACCCTGCACCTAAGGGTCCCCCAAACCCTGGCCAGTCCCTTCCTGCTGGCAGCCCTGGGTGGGAAGAGAATGAATAGAGGTTGGTGTGGCACCCTGTCTGGCTGGAGGCTGTTTCTAGTTTTGGGTGTGAAGCAGGGTGGTAGGAGGGGTTTCTAGAGTTGGGGAGAGGTTGGTTGGTCTGGGTCCCAGGCTAGAACCCAAGGTTCCCTCTAGCAGCAGTCCTGGACCACTCAGCCTGGTCTGGTCACTGCCCAGTGGTTCTGCACACCACTTAGTAGGCTCCTGTGGGCAGGGGGGCCACATCCTGGTCAGTCCAGCTCCTTTCAGAGGAATGGGGACAGGGCATTTCTTGACCTGCCCCTCAGGGATGTCCCATTTGGGCCTCCCCACTGTGCTGCCTTTTGGGAAATGATGGGAGGCTGTTTGCTGGAGGTGTCACTTGGCCTTGGGTAAGTCACTTGACCTTAATATTCCAAGTTCTCAGCCTCCCACACAGCCACCATGTCTGATGTTATCAGACAACACCGGAAAGGCATGCCAGACAGGAGACAGTTCCATCCCTGTGTTGTGTCCTCACCTGTTCAGCACACTCCTTTGCTTCCTTCCCTACCTCGAGGACACTGGACTTGTGGGCCTCTCATAAGCAAGGCCAGGCCTTGTGGTGGGGGGCCTGAGTAATCTTACTCAAATTGGGGAGCCACTGATAAGAAACAGGAAAAACCCCATGAAAGTGGATGTTTAGAAAGGAAAGAAATAAATTACTGGAGCTTGAAGATTCCTGTCCCTCTTGCGATCTCTTTGGCAGTTTGCTGGGGATGTTTCCCTGGAAAAATGTCTTGATTCTTTGCCTAGAAAACCACAGGCCAGTGGTTCTCAAGGCACATAGGACGGCAGAGGAGAATGCACGGTTCTGCCCACGCCACTGAATCAGAACCCGAGATGGATCCTGTAGGTGATTCTGGTGTGGACTCCAGTGAGGGAACTGCCATTCCAGGTCCTGATCACTCAAAGTGTGGTCCCCAGACCTGCAGCTTCCACTTGACCAGGAAACGGGAGGAACAAAGCAGCCTACCCTTTCAGAGTTCTGAGTCTGTATCTTATGGAATCTAAGTGAGCCCACTACTTGGGGGGGAGAGGGGGTGGCAGCGTTCCCAGGTGCAAATTTTTAGTCTTGTGAATTTGCTGGGGCTGTTGTGACAAAGTGCCATAAGCTTAATGGCTTCAAAACAGTTTATCCTCTCAGTTCTGGAGGCTAGAAGTCCTGAATCAAGGTGTTGGCAGGATTGTGCTCTGCAGGTATTTGGAGAGGATCCTTCACCTCTTCCAGCTTCCAATGGGACACAGACAAGCCCTGTGTTCCTTGGCTGGTGAACCCTCCCATCTCTGCTTCTGTGGTTCTGTAGCCCCGGATCCCTTGAGTTATGATCCACCCTACTCCACGATGACCTCATCTAAATTCCATTGCAAAGACCCAATTTCCAAATAAGTTCACTCACAGGTTCCAGGTAGACATGAATTCTGGGGATGCTGTTCAGTCAAGAAGAGGCCTGAAGCTGAGCATCATGAGCCCTCCATTCTGGGGCACACAGGACAGGGGGAAACAAAGCCAGTGGGCCTCTGAGGGCCATCTCTGTGCCCTTTGCCCAGCGAGTGCACACACAGCCTGCCAACACTTGCATTCCTTGGGGCCCCTTGTGGTGTGGTGTGTGGAGTGGGAGGTCCTCGGGGATAGTGGCATAAGAACAGAGCAAGATGGAGAGGAGGAGACTGCCGCCTGCATTCCTGAGGAGGAAGAGGGGGCACTGTGAGTAGGAGCCTAGAGCTTTTCCCATCGACACCTGTGTGAGACGTTGGGGCCCAGGGACTCTGCTGGGGAACCTCTTGGACAAAGTAACCTGGGTCAGGGGTGCAGGGAGGAAGAGCTTCTCCCAGGCTGGAACCCCTCCTGTGAGGGTCCAGAGAATGGAGGGCAGGGAGAAGGGACCCAGAGGAAGCCATGGTGTGCAGGGGAGGTGCCAGCCTCCCAAGAGGGGCCACGGTTCAACAATAAAGTGAACAAACAGCCCTCAGTGGTACCAGAGGTGTGTTCTGTTGATTCGTCCTTTGGCATGGAGTATGGCACGCAGTGCGCTGGGCAGCTTGAGTTTGTGTGTGGTGAACCCTCCCGAGACCACCACCCCAAAGCAGGTTCTTCATCATCTGTGAGACCCCTAGGAGACCTCCAAGGGTAAGGGGGGAGTTGGTGAGAGTGGCAGGATGCCCTGGGGCACACAGCTCACCAGAACACACGTCAACCTAAATCCAAGGGAATGGCTCACCTGCTCCCAGTCCGCTCCCAAAGGCAGGTGATCTGGGGGAGCACATCAGCCTGGCCGTCCCAGGCCCCACAGCCCCAGCTCTGGCTCACCTTCTAAGCCCTGCTGACTTGCCCTCTCTTCCTTCTCCCCCAGCTCCTCTGAGCAGGCCTCTGGCCTTCTGTACTCCACCACAGCTGGCCCATCCTCAGCCTGCACAGAGGAGCCAGAACCCTCCAGCCAGATTCTCTGGGTCCACTCACAGGTGTGACGAGGTGACTGAGGAGGCATTTGGGAGAAAGGAAAACTTTTCACATGGGGTGGTCAGGGCAGGAAGGAGAGAGAAGAATGAACCAAAGCCAGGTCCTTGTACAAATTAGCAAGAGTTCCATCTTCCTTGGCACCAGCAGCCCCTTGCCATACCCACTGGTCCCCTTGTGTAGGGTACCACCTGATGACCCTGACGTGAGCAAAGCTTGGATTTAGAGCCCCCAGCCAAGCCAGGGAAAGGGGACAAGACAAAGCTGAGAACCCAGTTCTGGTTAGCACCCAGAAGCTCTAAGGTGCCCACCCTGCCCCTTCCTTTGTGGTGGATGGGAGCACTTGGGAGTCAGCAGGCTGCAGAAGGGGTGGAAGCTGCAGGTGGGAAGGAAGAGTGGAGGAGCCTTTCCAGCCAGGGGAGGGTCACCTGAGAGGACTCACTCCAAGGCTCTGAGTGAGCAGAGGCTGGACAGGGGCTCATGGGGCTGGACAGCAGCCAGGCCACCCACTGGGGCCTGGAAGGAGGGACAGCTGGTGCAGGATGAGAAGCAGCTGGGCACTGGCCAGGTCCCCCCAGCTGCCTGTCATGCGGCCTGGCAAGGGGGAGGAAACTGAGGCACAGAGAGGGGCAGAGGCTGGGCTCAGCAGGAGGGGAGGATGGGATCCCAGCCCGAGGGCACTGAGGCCGGTGCTCCTGCAATGTGTCCTCAAGGCTGGAACCCAGGCAGCTCTCTGAGCTGGCCCATGTGGGGCAGACTTCATTCCTCCTGCAGGGTCATGGGTGACAGCCTTCAGAGAAAGTGTGTGCAGTGCCCAACTCCAACAAGGAGCTTGTGGGTGTCCCAGCTGAGCCCCAGGAGAGACAAGTTCCCTGAGGCAGGCTCAGGCTCAGCCCTACCCCGGGGCTGCCTTTCTGTTGTCTATTGACCCCGTCTCAGAGTCTGGTAGTCCCAGGATGGTACAGTTGCCTCATCAACCTCCAGAGACAGGGGCCCTGAGTCTCACGAGAGCCCTTCTGCAGCCCCATTTCCTCAAAGTCAACCTGCCTGTGTTGGCCAGACATGCGCTGTGCACAGGAAGCTGGAATCTGACCCTAGTGGCATGGGGCCCGGTCTCCATGGCAGCAGAGGATTTATTACTGTGGCCTCCACCCAGCTCCGCAGACTTTAAACTCAAAGCCAGAGGAAAAAAGAACTGAGAAGGTGGTTCTGGGAGCAGCGGGCACCCCATGATGGTAAGTGGGACCCGTGTGGCCAACCAGCTGGGGAGGGCCTCAACAGAACCCTGCCTGACTGTCTCTCCCTCTCTGCTGCAGGCCAAGTTTCTTTCCCAGGACCAAATTAACGGTAGGTCGGGTTTGCTCTTTAATCAGCAGCTCCCAGCAAAATCTGAACCTCTTTATATGCTCCACTGCTTTTCTGTTGGTGGGAAGAAGGGCCCTGCCACACCCTCACGGCAGGGGGCCAGCCTGTGCAGTGATACTGTCACCCAGTGGCAGTGTGTTGGGGGGACCTCAGGGGTGGGACTGCTGGCTTTATGTTTCGGTGGTTTACAAGCCAGGTCCTGGAGTTCCTGTTAAAGCCCAAAGGTGGATGGTCAGATTTGGGGAGGAAGAGGTTAGGCAGGAAGAGAGAGACCGAAAGGCAGGAAAAGAAACAGGGGCTTTGTGATTTGCAAAGATAGAGAATGAGCCCAGGTCTGCACCCTTGGGCAGGATATGTCTCCCTGGGCCTCAGTTTCCTCACCTGTAAAATGGGGTCATCTGGGGTCCCTTCTGCCTACTTTGAGCATGAGCACTTTCTTCTCTGGGTTCTTCAGTTTCATGCAGTGCAGGACTGTTTCCACAAGGCCAGGAGAAGAGGGTTAAGTTACACAGAACTAGGGCCCCAGACTGGGGCCATGGGGGCTGGTCCTGAGCACCCGCGGAAAAGGCTAGCACTGCCAAGGTATACACAGCCAGCTGCTCTTGAGGCTGTGCCCCTGAATCTGCCCCAACAGTGACAGCAGTGGAACTGGTAGTCAACTCCTGTTCATCCCATTCCCAACTCTCTGCTGAAATATCACATTGTCAGCTAGACCCTCCTGACCACTGGAGATACAACTGCAGGCACCCAGGGCCCGTGGTGCCCTTGGTACTGCAGACACTGGAAGTGGCTCCATGTTACCTGGGCAGGGATTCTAGGGTTCTGGGTACCCAGAGCTTGGTCTAGAAGGGATGTGTCTGGGATGTGGGCTCCAGGTGGGTACCTGGCCACAGACCCTCCCTTGACTCCTTATCCCCAAACTAGGCCAAGACCAGAGAAGGCAAGCCAGGGGACTTTTAAAGTCCAGGCCCAGGGCAGGGCCCCACTTCCCCAATTCTGTAGGTGATAGTGAATGGCAGGTTCAGGGCTAAGTCCAGCTCTCAGCCTGTGTCCTCCACCCATGCCTGAACAAGAGGCTCACTGGCTCCCCCTCCTGGGGCCTCTGAAGCTCCCAAAAGGAAAGAAGGTAATTTCTTTTTGTATCCGAGTCTGACATCAAGAAAGTGACAACCAATGTTTAATGAATGAAAGACTAAACAGGGATAGTGGGAAGAACGGGAGCTTTGGAGGCAGCAGACCTAGATCCAACCACCTGAGCTTCAGTTTTCTCACCTGTGAGGTAGGGAGAGGGATGCCGCCTCAGCTGGCCTGTATATGCTAGGGACAAAGGAGAGCGCCAGTTCGAAGCTTGCCAGAATATGAGAGCTACATTTTTGGGAGTTTTGCAGGTCAGTTGTTAGAGCCAGAGATTGTTAAATAACATGGGCTCCAACAGTGCTCCACGCCTGACAGAGCTGAGAAGACAGCCGCGCTGCCAACAGATTTGAAAGAAGTTTCAGCTTAATGAATGTAATTTGTACTAGGGTGAGAATTAGTTTAACAGTAGATCACTTATCAGATTGGATGGCAATACAATTTCAATTCATTGGAAAAAGAATTGCATTCTTTTGTCATGATTTGACAGGTGACGTTGGCATGTAACCTCACTTGTCAAATCATGGCTGAACCAAAACTGTAGGTTAGCAGTGAACGTGCCAAGTACTGGCGAAACTCACTTGTGACAATTAATCGGCTCGAACTTTTTTAGAGTTGAGTATTTTGCTATGTGTCCATCGTGTGTCACACATCCTCTGTCGAGTGCATGGTAAGAGCTGTTGCTAACATTCTCCAACACATCACTGGTGTCTTCCTAGGCCTCGGCGAGATCTCCTTCTTTTCTGGGGCATTTGCATTTTCCAAGGGGAAACCTAAAGGAGAGTTTTTATCCAATTCATTTAACCCAATTCATTCTTTCATTCTTGTCTTTTCCCCGTGCCAGCCCCACTCCAGGCCTTAGAGATAGTGAACGCAATAGATAAGACCCCTCCCCTCCATGGTGTCACAGGGGAGGACAGCAAGGAGAGTGCCGAGGATGTAGTGTTAGACGGCTGGACTATGAGGATGAACCTCAGGGAGAGGGATGAGGGACAAGGTGTGGAAGGAGTGAAGGGCCAGCAGGGCCCAGGCTGCTCCCCAGGTGGCCCTCTTGTCTTGTTCCAGTGCAGGAACTCCAAGTTCAGATCTGGCCTTGCAGTTTTTAAAAGGTATATCTGTGGCAGTAGGAAGACAGAACGTACTTGAGCTATCTGTTTTCAGGAGGTCAGCCTCTGTTTGAGCCCTGCTTGCTGATCCCCATGGGGGATGCATTATGCTCATCCGATTCTGGGCCCTGCCTTCCAGCTCTGACCAGATGGAGACAATAGCCACAGGAGGCGGTCTCAGGAGAGCCAGGGCACACATTTTGCTCATGACAAACCCAGACAGACAAGGAATGCAGGGTGCGGTGGTGCATGCCTGAAATCCCAGCAACTTGAAGAGGCTGAGGCAGGAGGATTTGCAAGTTAAAAGGCAGCCTCAGCAACTTAACTAGACCCTGTCTCAAAATAAAAAATGAAAGAGGGTATGTGTGGTTGGGCATACCCCTGGGCTCAATCCTCAGTACCACCACCACCACCCCCAAAAAAGAGGAAGGGTGTCTGTGAGAGGCCACCAGGAGCTACGCCAGAAAGAGGGTTGAGGGTCTTATTTAAGAAACACACAGGGACCCTAGGCCTGAGCTGAGGGGTTGGGGGATTTCCTCTAGTTTCCTCCACCCTACTGCTCTGGGACTGAGGGCAGTGTTGCCTGGTGGGCAGAGCTCCACTTCAGGTGCCAGGCTGCTCAGCTGAGGCTTGAGGCTGCTCCAGGCTGGTCTCACACCTGCCCAGCAGGAATAAAGATGGTGCCCATCCCAGGGTTGAGGATTAAACAAGGGCTGGGGTGAAGGGCTCATTTTTATTTCTGTTATCAGCTAGTGAGTCCCTGGTGCAGGCCTCTGAGGACCCACCCAGATGGTAGAAGCAGGAGAGAAACAGATCCTCAAACCCAGGCTGGGAGGCCAGGGCAGGGGTTCCATAGCAGAGCTCACAGGAGCTTTACCTGTGGGCCTCAGTTGCCTCATTTGAAAAACACATGGCATTGGAGGAGAACTGGCACCTCCTAAGGCAGCCCACCCTCACCAGAGTCAGGCTCCCAGTCAGCAAGCCCGGACCTTTCCCAAGCTCCTAACTAGCTTTCTTCTGCCTCCAGGGATTGGGAACCACAGGATAGTTTTGTTGGGCTGGGGAATAGTGTAATTAGAGTAGCCTTAGCACTGACAGTGACTTATCTCCACCGAACACCAAGGGAGAAAGGGCCACAGGGCAGAGCCACCAGCCACCTTGGCTCAGGCCTTGGGAGCACCTTCCACAGTTCCCCTTGAAGGCTTTGAAACCAGGCCCAGGCCATGTCAGAGGGCAAACAGCTTGAGGGGCCAGTAGCCTGGAGGCCCAGGGCTGGGCCATGTACTCGGAAGGGCCCACAGCTGTAGTTGCAGTAGTAGTAATAATAATAATAATAATAATAATAATCACTGGACGGCCCTGGAGGTGTTTTAGTTAGCTGTGGGAAGGGAGAGAAGGGGACTGAGGAAGGAATAGGAGGAGTGGGGCAGGGTTGCCACATTAAACACTAGACACCCTGTTAAATTTGAATTTCAAATAAATACAAATGTTTTCTTAGTGTGAGTATATCCCATGCAAAATTTGGGACATACTTATACTAAAATTTACCATTTCTCTGAATTCAAGTTTAACTTGACAGTTTTGTATTTTTCTTTGCTGTATCTGGAAACCTTGGTGGGGCAGGAAGTGAGGGGAGGGGGCCAAAGGAAGGGGAAGAGAAGTGTGAAGGAGGGCTGGGTATAGTGAGGACCCAGGTTTGATCACCAGTACTGCAAAAAAGGGGGTTCCTGGACGGAGGCGAGAGGGCAGATGAGGAGTGGGTGGAGAGTGGGTGAACACAGCTGGTCCTCCCTCTGGCTGTGCAGAATACAAGGAATGCTTCTCCCTATACGACAAGCAGCAGCGGGGGAAGATAAAAGCCACTGATCTCCTGGTGGCCATGAGGTGCCTGGGGGCCAGCCCGACGCCAGGGGAGGTGCAGCGGCACCTGCAAACTCACGGGATAGGTGAGTGGGCTGAGTGGGTTCAGGGAGGGGCTGTGGGTGGCACAGAGGGTGGGGGTGATGGAGAGACTGGACTGTGGAGGCAGCTTGCCAGGTGCACTGTGCCCCATCCTCAGACAATGGTGACACCCCACCCCACAAGGGCCCCGGTCGGGGCATTCCACCAGGTTTGTCACAAGCTTGTAGAGGAACAGTGCTGTCAGCGATCCCAATGTTGTTTTTATAGAAAAATATCCCTTGGTGAACCTGGTCCACATGCTCAGATCACCCTAAGAGGGTGGCACTGTCCTAACCCTACTCTACAGGCAAAGATCAAGGCTCACAGCCACCAGGGGACTTGCCCAAGTACTTAATCCAATGGTGAAATCAGGATCAGAATTCAGTTCTTTTGATTTTAAAGACTTTCCTAAAAATTACACAGCACTGCTAGGAACCTGGAAGAAAACCCTCCTGAGAGGTTGCTGGGTGGCTCTCTCTGGTGATAGGATTAAGGCTGGTTTTCATTCCCTTATTGTTCCCTGTATTTTCTTTTTTTTTTTTTTAAAGTATTTTTAGTTGTAGATGGACTCAATGCCTTTATTTATTTATGTGGTGCTGAGAGTCGAACCCAGTGCCTCACACATGCTAGGCAAGTGCTCTGCCACTGAGCCACAACCCCAGTCCCTCCCTGTATTTTCAATAATGGGAACAGATAGGTCTCTTATAATCAGAAACAAGCAAGTTTTGTGGGAGAAATCTTTGGGAGATTTTTTTTTCAAATTTTTTAAAGTCTGGGGTGGCTATTTACATTGGGAGCTGGACACCCAGGAAGGAGGGACTGGTCCAGAGGAAGTAGTGGCCTGCTTAGAGCATTTAACCAGGATCCCCAAGGCCACCTCTCAGTCTCTGGTCCTGATTCTTCGTCTCTCAGGTGGTCCTCAGCATTTGCTGGGTTCTCAGCATCTGCTGGGACCCTGGAGGTCACATTAGCACACACCTGCAGCAGTGAGCCCTAGAAGCCATCCTGGGGCAGGCCTCGGAGGGCCAAAGCCTGGTGATAGGGCACTCAGTGGTCCCCGTTTTCAGCTCTGAAGGCGTGTTGGTTTCTGTCTCTCTAAACAGGAAATTGTGGTCAGGGGAAGTTCTGACTTCCTGCCGTTGTGGCCAGGCCAATGTGTGGGCTGAGGCTTCCGGACATGACTAGAGGAGGCTGCAGGGAGGGAAAGGCACATGAGGAGCAGTGCTGGACCTGGGGCTTGAGACCCGGGTGACACTCACCCATCCTCAGAGACTTGCTCTGGTGGCTGAAGTGGGGAACGGATACACAGATCTAGATCCCTCCAGTTCCGGGCAAGAGGGAAGCCCCAGAGGGGATCCAAGCAGTTGGTGCTATCTGTGACTACACACTCCAAGCTTCTGTCCCCCGAGTAGGCTGGTGGATGAAATGAAGAAAATCCAGTCCAGGGGCTGGACCACAGTGAGAACTCAGTGGGAGGAGCTGTGTCTTCTTCACCATGACCACTGTCACCATTATGAATCAGGTGGCCTTGGAGCTGGCAGTGAAGATGGGTCAGGAGGTAGGTTGGCTTCCCCAAGAGCCTTTCCCACCCCACTCACTCTGCTGTTTGGGGGTTTCTTAGACAGAAACGGAGAGCTGGATTTCTCCACCTTCCTGACTATTATGCACATGCAAATAAAACAAGAGGACCCAAAGAAGGAAATTCTTCTGGCCATGTTGATGGCGGACAAGGAGAAGAAAGGTTACATCATGGCATCGGAGCTGCGGGCAAAACTCATGAGACTTGGGGAGAAGCTCACCCACAAGGAAGGTAATCACCTGACCCTGGCTCCCAACATCTGGAGAATGTGTGGGAGTTGGGGGAGTTCACCAAAGCACTCTCGATGCCGACAGGGTTGTGCAGGCTCTGTAGTTGACGCACAGCTGCAAAGCCCAGGAGCTGTCACACTAGCTGAGGCGGGTCTGGGCCCAGGGGCCAGGGTGGAGGGCCAGCATGGGGAAAGGCCAGCTTGGATCCAGTGGGCAGCAGGGTAGCGGAGCATCTGCCCCCTCGCGCCATTCTAAGCTCTCACTGGATCTTGATTTAGTGCACTGAACACCTAGGGACTACGAGCACCCCTTCACCTAATCAAGAAGCTGACGAAGTGAGTGGTTCTTGGGCAGCAGAGGTGGGAGCTGGACGTGGATCTAGGATACCTCCTTGTCCAGTTTTGTCCCCACACCACAGCCAGCTGGACAGAGCTGCAGTATGCTTTCCAAATTGAGATGCTACTTTGCTCCTGACCCTGGCAGCTCTAAGAACTCAAGAAAGGGGCTCTGAGGGGCCTTTGAAGGGACAGCTGGAGAAGAGACCTTGCCTTGCACCCTCCAGCAGCCCACATGCTTTTCTGCCTGGGAGCAGGACCAGGGGCCTGGACCTTCTGGGAAAGCCCTGTGTATATGTAATGGAAAATCCCATATCCATCTGCAGGTGTTCTTCCTGGGTCCTGCCACAGCTGCCATCCCCCAGAGGCCAGTTTTTCTACTTAGGTGGTCAACTTGCCAGCAGTGGGCGTGGATGGGAAGTCCAGGCTTGGCCACAGTGGGTGGAGGAAAAAGGCTACAGTAACAATTGACCAAATCCCAACAAACACCGCAGGGGTTTTGAGGTTGTAGTTTGGATTAGGTTTGAATCCTGGTTCCCTCTCCTCTTGGGGGACCTCCAACAGGTGCCTTACCCTCAGTTTCGTCTCTGGAAATGAGGCAGTAACAATCCCTTAGGGCCTTCCAAGAGCTCACATTCTCTAAACCCTTCTGCTCAGATTTGATCTGCCTTTACAAAGGCACAGAGCTAAGTGTTTAAAAATAGTGCTCAGGCAGGCAGATTCATCCTCCCCCGCCTGCGCTCTCAGGCTGGCAGCTATCACAGTCTCATCTTTCATTGTGGCTGTTTTCAAGTGAACCTGGGAAACGTGGGCTGTCCTCAACCTCCCAGGCTGCAAGGACGCTGCTGGCCCTTCATGTGCCAGGTGGAGTGTCAGCAGAGAGGGTGGAGGGTCCTGATTCTGCGGTTAATGATCTCTGTCCAAAGCAACACCATGTCCCCAAACTCACATTTCCTATTTGTTTAACCTGCAAAGAACATTTCAAAGAAAGTGGTGGAGACTGATTTCCCTCCCACTTGCTGTAGGAGATAGGATGATACCAGAAGTAGGAATCCTTTATCCTGGGTGGTTGAAAGAAAGTATTGTTTTATTAAGAAACATTCTTGAAGCAGCTGGAGGTGGCCTCCAGGAGAAACCTGCTTTGTGAGGCCTGGGACAAGCTGACTTTAGCACATTTAAAGTCACAGGTCTCTCCAGGGAGACAGTGAGGTTGGGCCCAGTGGTGCATACCAGTAAACCCTGGGACTCAGGAAGCTGAGGCAGGAGGATTTTAACTTTGAGGCCAGCAACTTAATGAGATCTTGTTTCAAAAATAAAAAAATTAAAAGGGTTGGGGGTGTAGCTCAGTGGTTAAGCACCCTTGGGTTCAATCCCCAGTACCTAAATAAAGTGGCACCAAGAATCCAACCCCCAGCTGGGAAACGCTGCCTCCCTCCAGGCAGGAGGAGGTGCAGTGACTGATGCTGGAGCCTGTCCACTGGGACAGTAACCAACTGGCCGAAGGACAGAAGCTGTTCCATGAAATAAATTACACTCTCCTCAACATTCTAAAAATACTCAGAACTACTAGTAGCTTAAGCATGGTAATGATACTTTCGAGGAGGAGGGTTAAGCTGAGAATCAAAGCATGTTTTCTCATTGCCCTGGAGGTGTCCAGGGCCCAGGAAGCCAGCACAGAGCAGTGAGGTGGTGTTTGCAGGAGGTGAGGGTGAAGATGGTCCCAAGGTAGCTTGGCCCTTAGAGGCCACTGTGGAAAAGGCTAAGCTGAAATGGCTCTTCTTACCAATGCCTGGGACAAGCTAGTAATTTATCTCAGAAGTCTCAAGCCAGGGGTGGGGTGGTGGAGGGAGACATGCAAATTAAGTCTTTTTTTTTTTTTTAAAGCAAGGCAGAATAATAGCTCAAGGCAAGCTTTGAGCTTTAGACGCTGTTATATTTATTTTTCCATGCCCAAAATACATACTTTTTCCTTATTGGTGCAAGGCACATGCTCCGTCGCTGAGCTGCACCCTCGCCCTACACTTTTAGAGGTGGTGAATGTACCAGAAGCGTTCATCACTAAGCCCTCTTGGTGTGGAAGTAGCATGGGGAGGAATGTTGACGTGGAGGAGCCAGGAGGTGAGGGGCAGTGAAAGCCTGGGTGGCTCTGTCCAGTAGGGAGTTGCGGTGGGCAATGGCAGGCAAAACACCTGGGCCAAATATTTCTATAAACCAAAACACAGAGGTCTGAGATCTTTACAAGAAAACATGAGGGGGCTGGAGTTATAGCTCAGTGGTAGAGCGCTTGCCTAGCATGTGTGAGGCACTGGGTTTGATCCTCAGCACCACATATAAATAAATAAATAAAATAAAGGTCCATGAACAATGATAAATATATATATGAAAAAAAAAAAAGAAAGAAAACATGAGGTGGCTTCAGTGACTGAACCCTCACCAGCACCCCTGCCCAGCCCCTGCAGAGAGCCTGAAAACCCAATCAGTGATTTCAGATGGGTGGGGCAGGTTATCCTCTGTTCTCTGGTTTACTCCCTGGTGTTTGGGAAGTCCACTGGCTGCTCAGGGAAGACCTTTGGGGAGCCCCAACCTCCAGAGAACTGTCTCATAACCCCAAATCCAAACTGAAAAAATCGATATGATTTGTTGCAGTGGAGGATCTTTTCAAGGAAGCAGATATTGAACCAAACGGCAAAGTGAAGTACGACGAATTTATCCAGAAGATCACCCTTCCTGTGCAGGACTACTGAGAGAGCAGAGTGCAAGAGGGCCTCCCTGGGTTTGAAAACCCAGACTGATTCTTAATAAGGAAAATGTTCCTTTCATCCTAGGGTGATGGCAAACACAGCAGCAATGACAACATTGCTGATGTTGTAGGGAGTAAGTAGCAATAAGTAATCCCAGCCATGGTATCAGCACACGGCTTCAATAAAGCTCTCAGGAGTCCAGCCTTTCCTGTGGTTTAGTCAGGCCTACATTCCAGTCCTGGGTCTACCACTTACCAGCTGCAACACTTAGGGCAGATAATCTCACCCCTGAAGGCCTCAGGCTCAGACGAAGCCTTGATCTCTAGGTCTTACCTCATGGAGCCCATTAAGGAAGGACAGAGATGGGACCTTGAAAATGCACAGCAGCCTGAAGGGCATGTGGAATGGAAGTTCCCATGACAGCATCTCTCCTGAAGAGGGCAGTGTACCAGAGAAGCGTGCTCTGTATTTGGGTGCTGGAACCACTTTTCACACTTTCATGATAAAGCCAACCTAGCTGAGAAAAGGTGACAAGCAAAGTGAAAACACACAAACTTCTTGCAGCACCACAGACCCACTCAAATTCTCTCCTTCCTGACAGTGACATGGTTCAGGACGCTCATTCATCAACAGAGAACAGGGTGGCAACACACTTGTCTGGATGAACTTGGCATCAGCAACACAGGGGGAACACTGATCTAACTTTACAGCCCATATCCCAGGAAACCAAAGGACAGGAATCATGGTCTTCCAATGCCTTGCAAGGCCTAAGTAGGCCTTTCAGATGCACCTCAGAATGCTGAGCTGTGCCCTGGGCTCTGTTTGCAGGCACAGAGGTTCCAGGAAGTAGGATGGTGTGCTCAAGTGACCTAAACTGATCATAACCTTCCCCAGAACTAACACAGAGGATATCACTAAGAGATGTTATCCAGGTCGTGGTCAGGGTACAAGATGCCTGGAAACACGTTGTGGGGCACCAGTCCTGGGAGCACTTCCAGCTCAAGCAGCTTGGCATTAAAGCCAGGAGTAGCAGGCTGGGCTACTCAGATGGGACTCAGATACCCATGCACTTGTTAAATTGAGGGACTACCTAAAAAGAGCAGGAGTAACACCAGCATGGGTGGGGGACAGAGTCCCAAGTATGAATATTTTCATCCATTTATTAAAATCGGGCTGTGGCTTTGAGTAACAGTGCCTTAGTGGCTAAAACAGAAGAGAAACATATAGAAGTCTGCCTTTTGGAAAGTTATACAAGACACCAATCTTTTACTAAGGGAGCAGCACAGGGGACCAGAGTCAGTTTTAGTGCAACCATCTCATCCATGTTGCGTGGCATCAGATCACACTGAGGTCCTAAGAAAGGACACTATCACTTCCCCCAATAACTGCCAATGGGAATGAGTAGGAATCCCCCAAGTTCTTAAGAAGTGTTTTTAGGTTACTGGGTAGGCAGTAAATGGCCCAAACACCAACTAAATGAAGTTGTGCTCATCTGGCTGAGGACCTGGGACCACATGGTTCAGGAGCAGATTTAGGTTTTATGAGGTTTGAGGTTTATATGACTTGGTGGTTGTCTTTAATAATACAAAAACAGCCAGCTGCAGTGGAACACTCCTATAATTCCAGCAACTTTGGAGGCTGGGGCAGGAGGACCATAAGTTCAAGGCCAGCCTCAGCAAGGACTTCAGCAACTTAGCAATTACCTCAAAATAAAAAGGGCAGGAGGGAAGGGGGATAGAGGGAGAGACAGAAATGGAGAAATGCACAAAAATACACAATTTCTGGGCCTGTACTCAGGATCCTGGAAGAGGTAAGAGCAAGCAAGGGTACTAAACACTTAAACCTTCACAGTAAATCCACTGTCCCCGACATTAGGAAGCAAATCCTGGACAACCAATCTAGTGACAGACTCTAATGGGACAAGAAAAGGAAATTCTAGGCTATAATAATAAAATTTTGTTCTCTTTTATCACTGGCCAGAATATGGTTTTAAAGCAAGTTCTATGATTCTCAGTTGCCTAATAGGAACATGAAGGATAGCTCGCCAAAAGCACGCAGTGGGTTTGGTGGTCATCAGAACCCTGCCTCCTGCCTTGCTGTCCTTCTCAAGGGTGGGGGTGGCTGGCAGTCAAGGTCCTGTGAAGTTACCTTGCCCCAGGAGAGGCTTTTAGCTCCCTCGGTCCAGGTGTCATGCTCATTCTTGAAATTCCAATTGGCTTACCAGGCACCTGGTACTTTCAGGAAAACAGTGCTCTCAGCACTCAAACTGCAGATATTAGACAGATTTAAAACCAGACAGATGCTATGGTTCATTACAGAGCTTGCCACATTTCAATAAGAAAGGGAAATGGTTACCATGTATTAATTACTTACCTCAAAGCATGTTTCCAGACTATTAGGTGCTGGTCATGCTTTGAAATCTTGGGATGAAAGGGTTTTGGAAGCACAAAGTATTGTCACTTTTCTCATGGGGACTGTCCCCTGGTACACCCAGCAATATTATTTTACAGAAGACAAATTAACTGAAGGCTTTTCTTTTATTACATCTAAAGAGCTCTACATAAACAGGTAACATTCAATAGGTAAACAATTTTTTTCCAATGCATGTAATAAATATTTTCACTTGGTACTTTTATACAAACTGACATTGGTCTACTATACATTTTTAAAAGCCATTTTACTGGTTTGGCATGCGGTATGGAAATTCTAAGAGAGAAAGTTTTAAGGCAATGAATCACAGATTTAAGTTCATGGAATTTATGGTAACTTTTATATCTGTTTATATACATTTTCCCCTTTGTTAATTAAACAACAGCAGCACACTCTGGGACCACCAGCTAGTCTCCCTCCCTCTTTCTGAAATCTAAGTTTTGTATTTAATTAAAAAACAGAATTCAACATGTACTGATAAAAAGAAATTCTTACTAAAATAAATGCAAACGTGCTTTAAAAAGTCCTGAAGATCCTGAAAGTTTTATGTACTTAAAATTGTTTTAGAAACAATGCTCTTTCCACATTTATTAATTTACAACTGGGATATATTTTCAATTTCATACACTTGTTTCAAAGGAAAATCTGCCAAGAAATCACATCTTTCAGAAACATGAATGAATCTTAAGTCATTAATGATATAGAATTATGGTAGTCTAAATCAATAAAATAAAAAATTTAATGCTCAAAATAGTCAACCAAGTGTGGCATGGTGAAGTATCAGATTTTTAAGAAAAGAGATGTGTCCAACAATGCCCACACAGCAATTAAAAACCACTTTGACCCTGCCAAACAGCAGTGTGCATACAGATCTGTCCACACGTGCACACCCATACAGCACTGCACAGAAGCAAGGATATGTGTACCTATCATCAAAGGCCAAGGCAAAGTGGCTGTGACAACTTGCCTTAAGATTCCAAGAAACTCTATTTGTCCATAGACAGCATGGCAATGTTGGCATGGGTTGGAGAATGAGTGTGGGCTAACGAAAAGAGAAAAGTGACTGAACTTCTTTTTAAAAAATTAGGACATAAGGGTGTAGTGCATGACTAATAACTTTTACAAATCATGAAAGTCTGACTGACTCATATTTACCATGAAACCAACAAGTGATAACTATTACTTAATGCAACATCTTAGAAAGTCAACAACTGAAGGAAACAAACTCCTCAGAGTAGAATGAACTAAAATAAAAAGACAATTGAATTAGGTTAGTTCTCCTGTGGGGACGTGACCAAAGCCTCTGGACAGACATCTATTTCTCCCTATTACCTATTCTTCCCTTAGATTTGGATAATGCTGGACACAGAGGGAAATTAAACCCTTCTAAAACTGGGCCAAGGAAAGCAGAGGTTTGGGTTTTCAACTAGATCATTCAAAGAGTTTGTAATTCAGCATCATACACAAAGTTATTGATCAGAATTTTGAGACCACTAACGACCAAAAGAGTGAGAAAACAAAAACAAAACCCCAAAACAGGAATAAAGAAAACTATTCATTTAACCTATGGTAGTTGAATAGAAATGTTTTCTATTCACAATGTAAGATCAGAAACAGTGCTCTACAATTTTAGTAATTTCTACCCTAATTCAAATTTAGACACAAATTATGATACTATTCAAAATCAGTCTAAATTAATATGGCAATGAAAATTCTTAAAGTGTTCACTCACCACAACTCCAGATTCATTTAAAAACTTAACTATTTCTTGTTTTAACCGACAATGAATTTTGTTTATTGCAAATTGTTTTGTGACTATAACTCAGCCATTTATGTGTGGAATACACATGCGTAGGGGAAGACTATGTAACTCACTTGTTACTCACACACACTTGTTTATAAATACATATATACACACACACATATACATATCAACATCAACTTTTTTTTCAAAATTCAAGTCAACAATTTAGTAACAGAGAGATGCTGTAAAAACATATTATTTTAAGATGCCACACAGTCATGTGAACCATTAATTTTATCATACAGCCGAAGACACAGCCATCTTGAATTCTACCTGGATTAAAGTAGGTCATATTGCTACCAATGCAAGGTTGAAATTGACAAGTTTATACACAAAAGTGGTCCTTCATCAACTCTGAGAATATTAACAGCTGTGATATAAAAACCCAGTCTGGAAAACTGGCAATCGATATCTTTTCTATTAAACCTGTACTCTCAAATCAACTGAAATACATTTTCCATATTTGAGAACATAATATCTTCTCTGAAGAGGATTTTTGGAACACAAGTAAAACCACTTTTCCTTCCCTTCAACCCTTACTTATCTCCTGAAAAACAGTTTTCAATATATTTACATGTTCCACTATTAAGAGTAGATCAGACCCATTCATGAATTAAAAAAAAAAAAAAAAAAAAAAAAAGATTTTCCTATGTCATGCTTGTCATTAAAAAGTGAAGAAAAAATAAACTAGGTAGATAGGTTAGAAAATAAGTACACTCAGACCCAGAGAATAAAAATGACTAAGGTTCAAACACATTTTGAAGTTCAACTGTTTATCAGATAGATTTCTATCCATGTGGGGGGTGCACTGTATTTTCCAAACAAAATTTACTTTTAGGGTTATTGACTCCTCTTTTTTTTTTTTTCTCTTTGAGGTGACGTGACCGTTCTTCTGTCAGCTGCACAAGACACCCAGCAGGACTTTCTAAGCTATTATCACTTCCTACTTTGGTATGAAGATCTTACATGAAAACTTGTTACCCTGTGGCCAAAAAAGCAGGTATTCACAGACTTGGCTTAAATACACAACACTGGCAATCCAGATTTAGAATCAAGAACTAGACTATGTATTATTCACAGGTCTAGTAAGCCTACTTCTTACCCAGACAGCTTTACTCCAGTATTTCTACAGCATATTCTTAGGGGGTACAGAGCAAGAATATATGATGGAAAACATGCAACTGAGATAGCTGATAAAGATACTCACATGTGAGTTCAAGACCTTCAAAGCACTTTAAAAGAAGCAGGCAACTAATATATTAACTGAATGCAAACTCCAGAGGAAAGGGAACATTAATGACAGAAAAATACATACAGACACACACACTGAACACGCACACCCATGAGTTATGACCTGAAAATACATAGGGAATGAAAGTGGGACAGATGAGATTTATAACTTAAGGCTGGATAAAATATGCGCGCACGCACACATACACACACACACCCACACACACAAACAGAATCCAAGTCTGTCGTTTTTAAAAAAATGGTAATCAAACTATCCCCCCAACCCCTTCCCACAACAAAGCCCACAATTTAAAACTTCATACATGCAATTCCTTTTCTGCTTATTGCAAATAAAATAATGCCATTGAAGTAAAATAAAACCAAAACCATAGGACAAATGATGAAAAATCTTCAGAATCCAGAAAAAATGAACTGAAGGTGGTTTGTGGGTGCTTTTTTCTTTTCTTTCCTTTTTTTTTTTAAACAAGTGTTTTATCAGGCAGTCTTAGATTTATATACAAAAGTAAAACTGAAAATATAGTTTTGTTCTCTGTACATTTCTTTTAATTTTTTCCCTAAAAAAAGGAAAAAAAAACACGCTGTACTTTTCTAAACAGAATAAGATAAGACAGAGCACAAAGTTCTCTTCTTTCTGCCAAGTTCATTTAATCTAGGATGGGGTGGGAGCAGCAGGGGCAAGGAATCAGTCCAATGAGATAATGTCTGGTATGATGCCAAAGATGGATGCTGTATCTGTGCTGCTCCTATTTGTGACAGTGTGGCTATGGCTCTCCCTTAGGCTGTTGGAAGACACGAGGCTGCTGTTGCTGCCACTACTGCTTCCATTGGTGGTTGGCAGGGAAGTGCTGCCTCCTGCACCTAACTGATCGAGGAACATCTGTGAGGAGGTATATGGGAAAAATCTCGACGAGTGTAGGAGGTCTTGATCATCTGAGACTGCTGCTGCTGCAGCGGCAAGCAGCGAGGTGTTGTAATGCTAGGGAGGAGACCAAAGACAAAACATGCTCATTATACTTATAGAATAATACATTTTCTCTTACCAGAACAAAGTCCTAAATTTATCACATTCTGAGTATCTGTTTCTGAAACATTTAATAAGACCTTTTGCAAAATAAAATGGCCACATGTAAAATAACTGGACCATTGGTCTTGAGAGACATTTTTGTATCTGAAACTGACAAAATTTCTTGATTGCTTTTTGCTTTAATTTGTATTTCAAGAGATTCTCAAGATTCTACTCCCAATATATTTAGAAGCAGCAGGAAAGAGGACAGTTTACCCCTTTGCTCTTGAGATACAGTCATGCATCACTTAAGGACAGGGATCCATTCTAAGAACCATGACATCGGGTGATTTCATCACTGTGAGAAAATCATTTGGAGCATATTTACACAATCGTAGCTTACTACTTGTAGGTTATGAACCTGTATAGCACATTACTCCACTGAGCACTGTAGGTAACTGGAACACAATAGTCTTTGTGTACCTGTACATATCTAAGCACAGCAAAAGCACAGTCAAAACACAGAAGATATAAAATGGTACATCTGCATAGGGTACTGACTTGAATGAAATGTGCCAAGACTAGAAGTTGCTCCAGGTCAGTGAATGGGTGGCAAGTGGATATGAAGGCCTGGGGCACCACAACACTGCAGACTGTAAGTACTACATTTAGGCTACACTAAATTTATTTAAAAAACAAAACAACAACAACAACAACAACAAAACCTTTTTCTTCAATAATAAATTGACCTTAGTTTACTACAACTTTTTTACTTTATACATTTTCACACTTTTTAAAATTTTTTCCCCCTTTTCTTTTTTGGTACTAGAGCTTGAACCCAGGGCCTCACACATGCTGGGCAAGTGCTTCAACACGAAGCTTCATCCCCAGTCATTGTATTTTGAGAAAGGGTTCTGCTAAGTTTCCCAGGCTGGCCTCAAACTTGCAGTCTTCCTGCCTCAGCCTCCCAAGTAAGTGGGATTACACAAGCATGCCACTGTACCTGGCTTTTTTTTTTTTTTTAACCTGATTCTTTGTAATGCCACTTAGCATAAAACATAAACACACTGTATAGCTATATAAAAATATTATCTATCTTCATATTATCCTATAAGCTTTAAAAAATTTTAACTTTTTGCATATTTAACTGTTTCATTAAAAACCAAGACACAAACATACACATTAACCTGGGCTTACACAGGGACATCATTATCACTGTCTTCCACCTCTACATCCTGTCTCCACAGAAAGTTCTTCAGGGAAAATGTTATCTTTTATAACAATATTGTCTTCTGGAGTCTCTCCTGAGGCTCTTCCTGAGGAGGTGGCACTCTTCACAAATTTGTCCACGATGAGTTGCTTGGTTTGTTTCCTTTTTCATTAGAGATTTGCTTATAAGCATATAATGCACCACCAATATTTCTCTCTTAATGAAAACCTTTTGGTGTTGGATTTTATGGTTTCAAAAAAATTTAAAGCCCTGTTGAGGTCTACCAAATCTTCCATACCCTTTACTTAGAATTTTCTTAGGGATTCTTCTTTTTCTTTTCCTACACTTCCCTTTTCTTTTGCCTCTTCTTCAACTATGCATTCCTATTCCAATTTCAACAACTTCTGAACAGTCAACTCCTCCAAAGTCACCTCTAGGAGTTCCTCAGCGTCATCCTCCTCCACATCCAGGTTAGAGTTGTTTGCCGTCGCCATCACAGTCTTGTTGATTTTTGCAACCTCCTCATCCTTGGCAAATCCTTTGAAGTCATGGACAAACCTCTTGAGTGTCTTCTTCTAGATGCTATTCAGCCCAAACCATGTTATGATTCAAATGTAATTCTTCCAGAACTGCATCAGCATCTTCTGTATCTTCCTCGGCTGCAGCACTAGCCTGGGCAGAGGACCTCCTCAGAAAATAGGCCTTGAAAGCTGCTGTAACTCCTTGATCCACTGGTTGGATCAGAGTGCCATTTTGATACTATGATAAAAATCACTAATAGAAAGGATGTGCAGAAGAATTATAAATAATAAGCAAAATTTGGAAGGTATATTATAGTATGTCACTGTGCTGGCACAATAATTCAGGAGGGCATCCTGGGAGAGAAGTGGGGTCACACATGACTTCTTATGGCTCCTGTAGAAAACTGCAATGGGTGCTTTCAAGTCTTGTTTTCTTTAATGAAACAGATCCTTCAACAGTTTCCCTTAATGTGTTCTTGTCTTTCAAGTTCACAGCTATTGTGTAATGGGACACGCCCAAGTGGTAAGCAATAATCATCACTAATGTTTCACAAATATAGTCCTTAATCACTTTGTGTGCATGTGTATATGAGAGAGATGCTGAGTATTAAACCTTGAACCTGCTAGACAAGTACTCTACCACTGAGCTATACTCCGAGCCCCTTAATTGACTTTTAATTTTGATTCCAGGACAATCACTTGATGCACCCTGATTGGCAACACCAGCAGTGAATTTTGTATGGTGAGAGGCCAGAATGAACAAAGCAACATGAAATTAAATCAAGCACAAGAGAAAATAATGCAATCAAGAGATGCAGTGAGTGAGGTATATGAGGCTGCTGCCCTTTAACAGTTATTATCAAGTATTATGTACCATACATAATTGTATGTATGATACTTTTATACCACTGGCAGCAGAGATTTGTCTATACCAGCATCACCACAAACATGAGTAATGCACTGTGCTATAACATAACAATGGCTATAATGTCATTAAGCAATAGAAAATTTTCAGCTCCACTGTAATCTTATGAGACCACCGTCATATATGTGGTTTGTCCTTGATCAAAACATTGCGATGCATGACTGTATTTGGCCAAGAAATCTATTAGCCAATATGAACTTCACTGTTTCTTTAACCAACAAACCACCACTGTTCTTACAACATGCTCAGACAATGCTGAAACTAGGAACTTTGATTTAAATTATTAATGCCATAGCAATAATGGGTATGCTCACTCTGCATTTTCCAAGGCAATTTATTATTTCTTCTGGCTACATTTTACACTTTTGAATATACAATTAAAATAATAGTAATTTTGTTTTCATATAACATACCTGATTGTCTCCTGATAAGAAAGGAAAGAAATCTAATCCTGTGGGAGAAAAAATTATTTTAGTTTTGAAAAAAAAAAAAAAAAGACCCAAAAAACAAAAGAAAACAAAACAAAACAAAAAAAACAAATAAACAAAAAACCCTTCCAAATGCCCCAATATTCCAAAAACAAATAGAAATCTTAATTCTGTCATTTAGAACTTTATCTAATCATGAAGATTGTTTTATATCTCTCCCATAGGTAAATTATGAAGATTGAAGTCCAAGTCTTAGCAATGATTTGCTCTCCCTGTCGACTCCATTTGAGGGACATGGACCATCATTAACCTATTGAATGTAACACTGATCCCTTGCTCTGACTCCCCTTAAATAACCTTTCAATCTACTCTAACTTATTTTCCACAAGTACCTCAATGAGGAATGTGATTATTTTGGGCCTGATTTTACAGATGAGAAAGTTGAAAGAGGTCAAGCAAGTTGTAACAAAGATTTTCCTTCTCTTCCTCAAATTTGCTCATTTACTATCATATGTACGTTCTAGCACCATCTCTACAGTGGCACAAGGGGAAAGACCTGATGGGGAGGATGCCTGAGAGCTGGGTTGGTGTACATTCAACGCCCAGCCCTGACCCTGGTTGTTGGGATTCACTGCAAACTGACCCCTTCCAATTCACATTTTTGTCTACATCGCCCAGTGTGTAACGTGAAAAGCACATAAATGAAAGGCCTCATTGTATATAATCTAGTGAAAAAGGACAACATGCAGATGTAGATAAAAATGACAACAAATACTCTGGGGATCCACTGTCTACACGAGAACAGATTATAACATTATGATCTACAAAATGTATAGCACCATGTTAGCCATGTTTCATCTGTGTAGCAAGCTGTTGAGAATAGCTGTGAGTTCTGAAGAGGGGGCTTTGGAGAAGGGTAGAGGGAAACTTTCACTGTATACCTCTGTATTGAATTTTGTATGAAAAGCATATATGGCTTTTAGTAATAAAATAAAAATGTCTTAATATGTTATTAAATTACAAAGATACATGAAAACAAGTTGCGATTCTTTGATGATGCAAATGATTATTACAAACTCAAAATATTGTATACAAATGAGTAAACTGACATTTCAAACTGCTTTTGAAGAGAAGGATCAGGTTCAGTAGAACCAAAATTAAAATATTCAAAATACCTCAATTTGGCATTATCTAGAAGACAATATCACATTTTTACCCATAATCTCTGCTGCATTACAACTAGAATCAGGGAACAAAAAAAATAATGTTCATCAATAACAAAATTCAAAGCCACATATTTGAAGTTGTTAAAAAACCTGTAAAATATTTTGAAGCTCATAAAACCTAACAATCATAGCATTAGTTTAACACTGGTAGTGAAGCACTGGCTATTGATGAAGGCACCATCAAGGAAATAGGTTAGTTTTTATGACCACAGTATATTATTTCTCTTAATTCCCTGAGTCCAAGGCCCTATTCTCACAATCTTCCAATTTTTCCTTAGACTACATAGATTAAAGACATTCATAATACTGTGTGTCAATTCAGAAAAACCAGTGACTCACCTTGTAGGTCATAAGGCATGGGTGTCATGTGGAAAGGATGCCTGTAGTCTTGGATGAGGGAGGGGTTAATGTAGCTTGTGTCTACAGCAGGAAGGCTGGGGGTACGGGATACTGGAGATGCTTGATGTGGAAGACTTAAAATGCTGTAAGAAGGAAATGTTTGCATAATTTTCACAAGTCAGTTTAATTTTTAAGTTTAAAAAAGAAATGGCTGCATCTTACAGTGTACTCTAGCTTTTTTGCTGGAATTAAAACAAGTAAAGCAACATATAGATTATCCACAATTATTAAGAAATAGTTTGTATGCAATAACAGCATTTTGCAGAGGTTATAGGAAGAACCAGGTGGAGCAATGGTATCCAGCATTCACAAACCAACACTGTCTTTGGAATATCATTACCTAGACCCTCAGAATTCAGGCAAAGGCACAGCTAAGCCACTGCAGTAGTGCATGAGTGACAGGTATCTACAACAGAGAAAATTCTGAAACCTTTCAAAGTTAAGAACTGAAGGGTTGGCCAGTAAGACACATAGGTATGTTCTAGCAAAGAAAACAACTGGGGGAATGCAGGAATCTGAGCAGTTAGGAGTGAAACAGCTGGATCCCAAATTTGTAAGCCTGATAAGAATGAAACTAGGTAGTTTATCGTGGCACCTCCAATGCCCAAAAGACCTGCTGAAGCCGATAAAGGCAGCAACACCAGGCAAGGTGATGCTCTAAAATAAACAGGGATGGGGATGTGGTTCAGTGACAGAGTGCTTGCCTAGCATGCATAAGGCCTCTAGGTTCAATGCCCAGAATGACAAAAACAAAACAAACAAACAAACAAACAAAAAGTGGTGGAGAGTTTTTAAAGGGAGAGGAGTATAACTGAAAAAAAGAAAGAAAAGGGCTCAAGAAAAACAAAGTGAAATGTATTTAAAAAGCTGGGAAATTAAATCTTTTTCTTTCTTCATCCAAAGCTAAGAAATAGAAAAAAAAAAAAAAAAAAAAAAAAAAAGAAAGAAAAAAAAAAGGAGGGAAATAGGGGTAATAAAAAGGGAATAAATAACTGATTTTGGAAAGAATATGAAAAAATTATGACAGTTCTGGGTAAAAAAATGAGTCATATGTTATGCTAATGTGTTGTATAAGAAGCATATAAGATAAAGAAAATCATGAAGAATGAAGGAATAAAGCAACTATCTTTTGCTTTTGATACTTCATATAAAGTACCTAGGGTGAGGGGATACAATTTCAATGGTGCAGAATATTCCAAAAGACACCAAGGCTGGACTTCCAGGAAAGAGTTATAGTTATGAACATCTACCACATTTTTATGAATGAAGTATGAAGCACAAAACACTTATCCACCTCATGAAAGTGTCCCATCTAATGGAAATCTAACCTCTTACATCTATAAAAAGTACCATGTTCCATTAGTTGTGTTCTCTGACAATGCCTACGAGAGTATGAAAGAGAAAAAAGCAGTTGAAATGCTAGTCTTCGCAAACACCTTTGTATACCAAATTGTATGAGAAATTTCTGCATGAACCAAACAGTTGTTGAAGATTACAAAGTATTTTACATTTTAGTGATGTTTGCCTCCTTCTAATTCCTGGATGACTGCTTTTTCTTTCAATTCTGTGATAATGTTTTGAAATACATTTCCACCTTGATGTTGCACAGTAACAAATATGCTGTGCTTAGGTTTCTAGTTATGGGCTACTGCTTACTGTAAATGGCTATAAGTGTTGCCTATGGTGTTATTCTCCTTCTAAAGATGTAAATTGTAGGTTTCTTGTTTTTATCTCGAAATAGAAAAAGGTCTGGCATTTGCAACACTGTATCTGGGTTCAATTAGTCTCTGAGAAACTCAGGAAGTAGTTAATGCATCTAATGTAATTTTCCAAACATAATAAACAGAGCTATTTTTTGAGAAACAGCAAAGGAATATCCAAAGGAAAAACATCAGATTTCTAAACAATCAAGTTTTTTTTTGTTTTGTTTTTGTTTTTTGGGTACTGGGGATTGAACCCAGGGGCACTCAACTACTGAGCCACATCCCCAGCCCTATTTCGTATTTTATTTAGAGAGAGGGTCTCACTGAGTTGCTTAGGGCCTCGCTAAGTTGCTGAGGGGGGCTTTGAACTCGTGATTCTCCTACCTCAGCCTCCCAAGTGCTGGGATTACAGGCGTGCGCCACCGTGCGGACTACAATCAAGTTTTTCTTAAGGTAACAATGTATACAGTCAGAAAGTAAAGTTACTGCATAGTTTACAGGTACAAATATGACTATTATTAATATTTTAAAGGGTAGAAAATAATGATGCAATTAAAACAAAATATTTATATATTCAGAGTTTTATGAAATGTCTTAATGCTGCAATTATGGCATTAAAACAAAAATTATATGATAATATAGTTGTCCCTCAGTATCTGTGAGGGACTTGTCTAGGACCCCCTTCAGATATCAAAATCCAAGAATACTCAAGTACCTTATAAAAAAATGTCATGGTTTTTTTCATATAACGTAAACATATCCTCCTAAAGATGTTAAATCATCTCTAGATTACTTACAGTATCTAACACAATGCAAATAGCTGTTAGACAGTATTCACTAGGGAATGACAAGGGAAGAATGTCTGTATTTGGTACAAATGCAGTTTTTTCTCAAAAATTTTCAATCTGAGATTGATTGAATTCATGGACATAGAACCTATGGATACGGGCCAATTTGGTCATACTATTGATTGATATTTATAAAATATCTTGAGTATTTGCCTAGCATGTGCAAGGACCCGGATTTGATCCTCAGCACCACACACACACAAAAAGGTAAGAGATCTTGGAATTAAAATTCATTGTTTTAACTATGCCAACTTCAGATAACCTGGCTTTCCGCCCCTCCCCCCCCACTTCAGACTTATAAAACAATCTGGTATAATAAAAAGGCCAGTCTTGCTGAATAATAGCCACTGAGGCAGGCTTTCCTTGGAAGAAATGTTCACTGTGTTTAGAACATTGATTCTGCTTTTAATGTCTTTCCATCTGTCTGTCTGTATGCTGAGATGAGCTTCTCTAGGATCAAACTATATAATGTTTCAGTTTCCTCATAAAATATCAAACTTAAATACGACTCCAATCACAGAAATTCCTGCTCTATGGAAGTTCATTCTCTCCCTTGAATTCTCTCTTCAGGTGCTACTGTTTCATGGAAATTTTTAAGAGTTCCTATTCAGTTACAAAATGCCACATATTTTTCTTAATATACTCCTCTAAAAGGGGCACATTTATTTCAAGATTCACTACTGAAAGCACAATTATGCCTAAGCAACACATGAAATCTTTTTGCTGAGAATCACCTATGTGTTTGTGGGACTAATAGTTTAAGAGTACAGCTAGAGTTTGCTGCTTGTTTTATTACCTCTTAGAAAATGTTACCCTCTTTAAGGTTAGGATTATACTTACTCATTTTATCATCCATGACTAGCAAGAGGGTGTTTTACATAAGGTAAATAACAGTTTTTCAAGAACTGAACTGTAGCCTAACTAAGGTACATTATTTCTAATATGTGACTAACGGGAAATACAGGTGACAAGTCTGCATAACAGAAAATACTCTATACTAAAACCTTAATCATCCGGACTTCTTTCCTTGACAGCCTCACAGAAACACTTGACTTGAGGTTAATTTTACAGCCTACATTTTCTTGTTTTAAGCAAATGTTCTAAATTCTACGTGCAGTATCAAGATCAGCTGGGAACTAGAAATGTAAATTTTCTCAGTCCCTACACCCGCCTCAGACATGGGAGCATGTTTTGATAAACACTCAGTGATTTTGATGTATACCCATTTTCCAGAGTATTTATGTACTAGAACCATCTTTTGATATGATGAATTCTATAGCCAAGTGACCCTTTTTATGCATTAAGCTAATTCCTCAAGAATATATCACACACCTGCCGGGCACAGCAGCAAACAGCTGTAATCCCAGCAACTTGGGGGCACAGAGGCAGGAGGATCACCCATCAAAGCCAGCCTTAGCAACTTATTGAGGCACTTAGCAATTCAGCAAGACCCTGTTTCTAAATAAAATTTTAAAAAAGACCGGGGGTGTGCCTCAGTGGTTAAGTGTCTCTGGGTTCAATCCCTGCTACCAAAAAAAAAAAAAAAAAGAATATCACACACCAGGGGAAAATGAAACCTAAGATTTTTTTGGTGTGTGTGTGGGGTACTGAGGATTGAAATGAAGGGTACTCTACCATCAAGTTACACCCCATCTCTCTCTTAATTTGTTGTTGTTGTTTTTTTTTTTTTTAACTTTTTGAAACACGGTCTCACTAAGTTGCCAAGGCTGTCCTCAAACTTATGATCCTCCTGCCTGAGTTTTCTGAGTTGCTGGGATTACAAGTGTGCACCACTGTGCCTGGTTTCAATCTAAGTTTTATAATCAAGAATAATCATTTTATTTGGCAGTCTTTCATCCCTATTAACTTTCATAATGATTGTATTTTAAGGTCTCAGCACTTACCCTTTATTGTTTAGTGGTGATGTGGGAGACAGGGAAGGACATGTCCTCTTGGCAGATGGCTCTTCCTCCTCTTCATCAGAGGAACTGTCTATGGTTAAGTCAATTACCTCTACTTTCTTGTTTTTATTGGAGGACTGGTTGTGAGAAGCTACCTGATGTTCCAATGTGGAGCTCAAGCATCCTGCATGGGAATGATGAAATACAAACAAAGAAGACCTATGACATTTCATTTCTTTCCTCAGTGTCCCTATGGATTAATATATCAGTGTAGACTCACTGCATTGTTGGGGTCAGAAAGCAGAAAACCAACGGAGGCTCTGGGAGTTTAAAACTACTATTTATTATTGGTTATTAAAGATTATTTTGAAAAACCAATTCTAAAAAAGAAACTATTTATATAAAATATTTTGGGATACCAGGAATTGAACCCAGAGGCAATTCACCACTGAGCTACACTCCAGCCCTTTTTAATTTTTTTTTAAAATTTCCAGATAGGGTCTCATTAAGTTGCTAAGGCTGGTCTCAAACTTGGGATTCTCTTGCCTCAGCCTCCCCAACTGCTGGGATTATAAGTGTGTGCCATAATGCCTGCCTTGAAACTGAATGCATTATATATGTCTAGCTATACAGTACCTGACATTCTTAGGAAGTACCAACATTAAAAAACCCATAACCTCCTTCCAGCAAAAACTCTATTTTTGTCATTTGGGTGTATATACGCACACACAAATGAAAAAGGAATGTTTACTATTCTGTAATAAGTCTTAAAAAATTTTTAAAGGATACTTTACAAATGACGTATTAGATTATATTACTCTGAAATGTCATATCAGAAAAATTTAAAAGCCAGTCAAAAAGTGAATTAAAAGGAGTTCTACCACTTCTGAACATTTAATCAATAATTTAAAATTATTGAGCTATCCATAAAATGCTCAGTGTTTTTAAAAATGCATTCATTTTAATATTGAACACCATGGTTAACAGCAGTAGGGAGACTACCCTACCCTTGTGAAAAACTACCACTCACCATCAACTCCATTGTAATGGGAAACTTCCTGTACTTCCTTTTTCGATCTCATTGGTGCCCAAGAGCCATCCTCTTTAAACTGTATTTCATCACAGTCTGTACAGTACTTTAGGATTTCCATAAACAAGCTATAAAAAACAGTTTGTCCTTAGGATATTACATTTCAATTGAAGACAGATTAGAAATGTTACTGTTCTAATATTCAGAACTTCTATGTTTATACAAGTATAAATGAGGAAAAACAAAATAGAACACGTAAATTATATTTGTTTTCAAAACAATGCTAAACAGAAAATAGCTATCTAAATTGTGGTATATTTATATAAGGAAGTATCAAGTAACCATGAAAAATGACATTGCCAAAGATTATTCACAGCATGGAATAAAAAGTGGGAAAAGGCCAAGAAAAAATTTACATTTTATATAAACAAAACTCTATGTGAGCAGTATATACATTTAACACATTCCAAATGGCCTACATAAGTATATATTATTTGATAAACCAAGGCAATATATATAAAAATAAGTAATTGAATAGTAAGTCTCCTTGAAAAAATATATAGACAGTTAAAAAATGATATTTATAGTGAGGAATGCACAAAATTATGATCAAATTCTTAGATTACAATGTTAAATTATTAATAGTGCATAATCACAATTATGTGAAAACAAAACCAGAAAATTATATACCAAAAAAAAGCTTTTGACTTCCTGTGTTTTCAATTTTTTTTTAAAAGTGAGTTTGTGTATGTGTAGGTCTGTGTGGCCTTTATTACAAGAAATGGGGAATCTAAACCTACACAACATATCAAGTTGGTAAAATACTACTATTCAATTCAGATTTACTAGTTAGTGATCACTGCCATTTCTGAAAATTAAATACATAAAACATTTATGTTACATATTTTTCCAGTGACTAATACCTTCTAAGTTACAACAGTATTGATAAATATATTCCATTTCTATCATCACCTTTAGACCCCTGTGTTTTCTTAAATACTGTAGATAAGTTGCTTTAAGTTTTGCTGGAGAGTACAGAAAATATTTTTTTTGGTTTTTCTTTAAAGGAAGCTACACAATCATACTAAGATGTCTAATACAATAGACAAAACATAGGAGTGTTAAAGAAAATTATTACTGTGATGCAATAGGTGGACAAGATGAAAGGAAAAAGAAAATTGAAAGAAGGAAAAGACAAGAATAGAAATACAAATAGAAAAACAAAGGAAGTTGTTATTTGGGGTGTTGATTAGTTGTAGGAGCCCTTACAGCGGGAGAATAGGTATGATGGACCATGATTGAAGTTCGAAGTTCGACCTAATCTCCAGAAACAGGCTTTTGTACTAAAAAGCACAGTTTTCGATGAGCTTGAGTGTGCCAGAATTTCACAATTCTTTCATGCTTTCTCCAATATGGTCTGCATGTTCTGGAGATAGATGAGCTCATGTTAGGAAAAGGTACATGCATTCCCTGCTTAGAACCATAGGTGCTTTAAATGGTAAACATCAGGAGGCACTGACAAGCACGTGTTTTCAAAATAAGCAGACACCAAGTTAAACATAAAAATATTTATAATATTAGTTACAGACTTTTAAAATACTGATTTCTAAAATTATGGATATTCCACAAACATATAACTTGGAAAACATTACTTGTAGAATTTTTGTCTGAAGCCTGATAATAGATGATTATTTCAACGTACCAAAAAAACTTAAAAGTGACATACCCATCAATGATAAGGTGTTCATATGGAGCCTTCTTATCACAAACAGGACAAACCCAGGTTGGTTTTTTCTCATTCATCTGAATATAAAGAGTTGCATCAAAACACTGCAGATGAGAACATGTAAGGGCTCGACATGGAATTGTCAGTCTCATTTTACCAAGCTTTAAAAGAGAGGGAAAAGTACATATTAGACAACTGTAGTTCAAAATTTAAGCTCTGATAAAAAAATTTCATAAAACAGAATGTGTGTGTATTCTGACTTAAAGCATACTATGTTTATTTTATTTTTTGGTACCAGGGATGAACCCAGGGGCACTTTACCACTGAACCACATCCCCAGCCCTGTTTTATATTTTATTTAGAGACAGGGGTCTCACTGAGTTGCTTGGGGCCTTGCTAAGTTGCTGAGGCTGGCTTTGAACTTGCTATCCTCCTGCCTCAGCCTCCAGAGCTGCTGGCTGTGTTTATTTTTCATTGGGGTGGAAGAACATTAATTTAATATGCACATTTTCTTTCTTTCTTTTTTCTTTTTTTTTGGAACCGGGGATTGAACTCAGGAGCACTTGGCCACCGAGTCACATCCCCAGCCCTATTTTGTATTTTATTTAGAGACAGGGTCTCACTGAGTTGCTTAGTGCCTTGCCCTTGCTAAGGCTGGCTTTGAACTCACAATCCTCCTGCCTCAGCCTCCTGAGCCACTGGGATTACAGGTGTGCGCCCACCTTAATATATACATTTTCTGTAAAACTTATCTGCAGGTTAAAAAATTATAATATTTCTTTGAATATCAAACACAGTGACTAAGGACACTCTACAACAAAGGTTATTGCTGTTGTTAATATTATTATTACTGAATTTATTGGGTTTCACTAAATTGTCCCGGCTGGACTCAAATTTGTGAACCTACTGCCTCAGCTTCCTCAGTAGCTAGGATACGGGCTTGCACCACCGCACCCAGATCAAATTCTTAAAACAGTCCCTAATTTGAAAACAAGTTAACCACTTATTAATACTGCAAGTCACCATACGTTCTAATTAGATATTATATTTACTCTCAATCTCAACTCTGAATGAGAGTAGTTCAAAGGACAAAACTTAATCAGTATCAACCACTCTTCATGGGTGGCATAATCACTAAAGGGCAACTCCGAGGAGGACGCACACGTGTGTATTCTGTATTTCTCCTTTCACTGGGCATTATTACCAGCAATTCAGATGGGTCTCCAGCACCTCCAGCAGGTTAGGAGACGTTTCTTCTTGCCCTGCAAGTGTTGCCCAAGTTGATAGGCTGAATCTATCCCATGTACAAAGAGATCTACTTCATTTGTTCCCTAAGCTGCTAGCTGTGGAGCAAGTAGAGATGTGGTCCAGAAACCAGTACAGGGAGCTGGCATATCACGACCTTCTTTCCTGGAGGACACCTTGTAGCACTTGGGGTTCACAATGACCACACAATATAGAAGTTATCTTCTTTCACTGAAGACATTATTTACCAAGTAACCAGAACAGATTTTCCAAATATTTGTGAGTGTGAACAATATAAAGGCTTGAGAATAAATGAGGAATATAGTTGAATGAGGAAAGAATTTCTGGCTTAGAAAAATTTCAGGGAAATGTGCAATTTCCTAGTTTACCAAGGAAATTAACTGTCATTTGGGACACTAAATATTGTTCTAGTGCCAATGATTTACTGTGCCTCTAGGAAAGGCACTTAACCTTTCTGGGCCTCTTTCTTTATCTCTAAAGTAACACTGTTTCCTCCATATTTTAACCGGATGTAGTGATGAAGAATAAAAAAAGGGCTTCTGAACAAGCTATAAACTTATGACATAGGAGTAATGCCAGTTCATACAATATGGGAATTATTAGGGGTATATGAGTAGCTGTGCTCCCCTGGTAGGACCTCCAATACAGCTCACAAATGCCTTGCTTCAAAGAATCATAAAATAAACATTATGGATAATTCTCAGATTCCTGATTTTTAAAAAGTCACTAAATATTCATCTGATAAATAGCACCTGTTAGCTTTGAATATCTTCATCTTGTGATTACAGATTTCCTTTTTCCCTTTATAGGACATTGAATATTTGCATCATTTGCAAATAAACACTTTGAAAACAACTCCCATGTGTGTTTTCTAGTGCTATTAAACTTAGTCCCAATAGTGCTACACTACAACTGATGTTGTTGCAAGAGAAAACACTCTAGACAAAAGTTTCAACCAACTTCTATCAAAAGGAGCCTACGGACTGGGCACGGAAGCACACACCTATAATCCCAGGTACTCAGGTGGGATATAAAATCCAAAGCCAGTCTGGGCAATTTAGTGAGATGGTGTTCAAAAAAAAAAGTTGGGTGTATAGGGCAGGGTGGGGAGAGTTGGCGATGTAGCTCAGTGGTAAAGCACCCTTGGGCTCAATCCCAAGTACTGCCCATGCATCCATGCATGCACACACACACACACACAAACACAAACTAGAAATATCAGTTAGTATTTTTTTCTTATAAAAAGAAAAGAAGCATATTAAGAAAAGCTTCATAACTTTTTCATTGTAATAGATACTTCATAAATAAATGTCCAGAGGTTTTTTTTTATTTGTTTGTTTTCCTTCTATCAACTCCATGTCATTTATATTTGGGTTTACAGGTTTGGTTAAGATCTCAACTGAGACAGACATTACTACCCTATGTACATGTATGATTACACAAATGTGTGAATCCACATTGTGTACAACCACAGAAATGAAAAGTTGTACACCATTTGTGTACAATGAAACAAAATGCAGTCTATAAAAATTAAAAAAGAACCTAAAAAACTCAAAAAATTGGTTCTCAAAGATTTGTCCAGCTCTATTGCTAATAAATCAGAACCAAAATATTCTCAAAGAGCAAAAACGTTTCTAATTATTTTCACTGCCGTTAGCACACCAACATAGGAAAATCATTTATTTTGAGCTCTGTACAACACAAGAGTTATTCAAATGAATAGTGAGACTGCATATTTACATATTTCAAAGGGAATACATCACTTTCTTTATTCTATAAATATGAAGTATTAATGAGTTGTCTTTGCTGTTTGATTTTTGAGTAAAATATATCTAAAATAGTACTATTCTTGAATAACTAGAGATTATCCCTTCAACTAAACAAACTCATGAAAGTATCATAATTACAGATTATATATACAGTTCTTTTTTTTCTTTTTTTTTAGTTGTAGATGCACACAATACCTTTATTTTATTTATTTTTATGTGGTGTTGAGGATTGAACCCGCTGCCTCACACATGCTAGGCAAGCGCTCTACCACTAAATCACAATCTCAGCCCTACAGTGCTTTTTTCTATAATCTGAAATTTTAAAAAAAGTGCTAAAGCTTCTGGAACTAAAGAGGGAAGAATGGGGGGATATAGGAAGAAAAATTAAAAGCTGGCCCACTAAATTAAGAGGTCCAAGGAGCAAAATATGATTAACACTTTCTAATAATATGGGGAAGAGCATCTGAACTATAAAATTTCCAAGCAATTCCACAAATAAAACTTCCAAGATTTATATTGAAGGGCTTTATATGAATAAGTGATTTATATAAGTGTTAAATGTTATAAATATCACCTATATTAGCATAACTGTAAATACTTTTAAAGTGAGAATGCAGAAAAACAAGACTTTCTCCAGGGATTTAAATGGAGAATGAAACTTACCTACTTTTCTAAATTTATCTGTTCTCTAAATTGGTGTTTTACAATGAAATGGGGTGGCAAGGAACCACAGAAACAGGAATGGATGAATCAGGATTTGGAGAAAAGAGGAGACAATAAATATATAGGCAAAGACATAAAATTTTTTAAACTTTCATCTTGCCATTCTTTGCTTCTCTGGTCTGTGAATCAATTTTCTAAATATTAATAAAAAAATTACTGTTTCCTTTACAACAAAGATTGTTACATTTATATTGTTACTTAATTAAATAATTTTAAACAATATTATTAAAAGCCTGGAGGCAAAATAGCTTCCCTGAGAAAAACACTGGTTTATTAAGAAGAGTAAGAAGAAAAGTTATAGAAAGTATATTCAAGATGATTGGTGTTTTTGTTTGTTTGTTTGTTTGTTTGTTTGTTTGGTACTGGGGATTGAACCCAGGGGCACTCCACCACTAAACCACATCCCCAGCACTATTTTGTATTTTATTTAGAGACAGGGTCTCACTGAGTTGCTTAGGGCCTCGCTAAGTTGCTGAGGCTGGCTTTGAACTCGAGATCCTCCTGCCTCAGCCTCCCAAGTGCTGGGATTACAGGCGTGTGCCACCGCGCCCGGCTTTGTTTTTTGTACTGAACCCAAGGGTGCTACTGTTGAGCTACATCCCCAGTCCTTTTTGTATTTTGAGACAGGATCTTGCTAAATTGATAATGCTGGCCTTCAACTTGTAGTTCTCCTGTATTGGCCTCCAGAATCATTGAGATTACAGGTGTGCACCAAGGGATTTGATGGCTTTTACTACCTTCATTTTTTTTCCTTTGCACTATTATGTGCTAATCCCCACATTTCTGATTTTCAAAAATAATTACTCAACTTTAAGTATTTATTTGATAAATACACACCTATTTTTGCAAACTTTATCAGGAGAGAGGCTGAATTTTTAATATCTTCATCTTGTGATTACTAACTTTCCTTTTCCCTTTTTAGGATATGATGGATATTTACATCATTTGCAAATGAACATACAAAAGTTTATAATTAATAGGAATTCCCTTAACAATTACCCCTCCCTCTAAAAAGATTTTTTTAAACAGCTATGTAAAGTACAGTATTATAAACTAATTCATGAGCTAATGACTCTTTCATATTGTGTTTAAGGTTTTACAAATTATAAAAGACTAAGACATAGGACAAATATCATTTAATTTCTGTTTAAGTTCTTTGTTCCTTTAGAAATTCAGTAACTTCATCATCTTAGGTTAGTATCAAAAGCTTTCAATATCAACCCTGTCTGAACAATTCAGGCAAATCAGGAAACAGATGTGTCCTTTCATTCTTCATACTTGCTCCCCATTTAGATATGATTAATTTGATTAATTATAGAACAAAAGGTAATCAAAATGTCAAGTTAATTTACTATTAATTTTCACATATTTTCATATGAAGCCATATTCAACAATCATCCCTACTGTTGGTGGACCAAACAAATTAGTTGAGAAATAAATACTAACAACATATTTTCTTAAGACTTGTTCTCCATGGGTTTAATAACTTAAGACTTGGGGGGACCATATATTTATTTCATACAAATGATTCATTCTAACCTCATATTCCCAGGTTTTTTAATGTAAGTAAAACTTCAATTATTTATGCTGAGTAGAATAGTTAGCCAAAATGGCTAAATTGGATATGTGGGTAATCATGGCTAGATTTTTATTCAGAAGAGTACTATTAAAGGGGTAAGATTTAATAAATACCTCAAGACAATAAACTTCCTTATTTTGAGATTTTACACACAAGCTTGAGAGATAGTCATTAATCACAAGCAACATTTAGACAAGTCTTACTAAGGGTAGAGGGAATTTTTTAGATTTGTTTAGTTCCAGATCCTGTGCCTTGATAACTTCCCAGTTTTTACAAGTTATAACAAAGTTGGTCGTATTTTAAAAGTAAAGAATTTCTCAGATACACGAAACACCTAATTAAAAAGAAGAAATGTGGTGGTCATGGTGGTACGTGTCTGTAATCCCAGCAACTGGGGAGGCTGAGGCAAGACAATTCCAAGTTCAAGGCTAGCTAAGTAACTTAGAGAAACGCTGGCTAAAGGCAAAAAATAAAAAGGGCTGGAGATGTAGCTCAGTGGTCAGTGCCCCTGGGTTTAATCCCCAGTACCACCATTTAAAAAAAAAAAAAAAAAAAAAAGGTAAATGTATGTAATGTATGTTAAATCTTCCTAAAAACAAATATCAGTTAACACTTACTGGACATAGAAGAGAAACCCTTAGGCTGGTTGTAGCTATTTCACTGTCTGGATCCGCAGTCAATTTCTCTTTAACTGAAATTCATTGAAGAGAAAACAAACATAGAACAAGTATATTAAAGATACATTATTGATGCAATATTTAAAAAAAAACTTGAAAAAAGAAACTTTTTAGGAGAAGGGAATAAAAAACAGCCTGCTCAATTATTTCCCAAGTTTTTAAAATTTTTAATTGGTTCATTATAATTAATTATATAAAAGAGTGGGATTCATTGCTACATATTGGTACATGTACATGATAACAATATAATTTAGTCAGTACTTTCCCATTCAGTTGAATGGAAAAATTTAAAACAATTTTATGGCTTGTAATTTCTACAATAAGCAAAGGAAGCCAAAGAATTGTATATCTTTATACTGACTACATTTCCTATGTGACTCATACAACAAAAACTTGTACTGAATTATCATAAAGGAAGTTTCTATAGTATGTTGACAAAAATCAACTGATGGTAGACTCTCCTTTTTTAACTCTAAGATCTACACAAAGATTTTCTTAACTGTGACCAGTATTATTTGGATTCTTCTATTTTAAAGGAAATTTACAAACAGCAAAAGATTATAATTTATTGAAAAATTGGATAATAAAATATTGTAAAACATTAATTCTAATTTTAAATTACATGAAAAAATTGAACTGCTTTTTAACAATATAATCATTTGGGTTCTAAATTTATTTGTCTATAAATTGGTTGTACTATTTTGGGCAAGTCAAATCCTTTTCAATGAACTTAATTTTACTTAGAATAAAATTGGAACCAACACTAGTTAATATCTAAGTCTTTCTCAATAAACCCCCACCCCCCTTTTTCTTCTTATTTTTGGGCAGCACCAGGGTTGAACCCAAGTCCTCATGCCTACTAAGAAAGTACTCTACCACTGAGTTACATCCCTGATCTATGGTTCTTAAGAGAGGGGACACCAATATTTTCACACTTATGGTCATTCTTTTACTGTCTTTCAGTTTAATATAAAAGAACCTTGTACTTGTTGTCTGAAAACTTCAGGTATCTGTTACTCAACCAATGACAAAAAAATAATAGGTGAAACAGGAAAGGCTAAAATATCCCAATAATCTTGGAAATTGTCCCACAATACCTTTAAAGTCTATTGTTTAAATTAAGGAGGTCAGAGATAGAGTGATTCTGTATATAGTGGACCACAGAATTTTAGAGCTGTGGCACAACTAAATTTGACCCAATAACACACAGTAAAGAAAATGAAGAGAGGAAAAAGTACTCACATAAGCAAGAATGACTGCAGAGCAGATGTCTGTTGTGTTAATCATTTATGAGAACTAAGAATCCTGTCTGATCCTGGTGATCATATAGTGTGGATTTTTTAAGATGGTTCAAAATCTGTTTCTATGAATTAGTGCATCTCAACTAAGATGAACATTAAAACTACTTTTAGAGTACTCTAATTTATAACTGCCCACTGAATGAGAATGGGGAAGAGGGATATGAATGAGTAGTTTTTAAAAAGTTCCAGATTTGATTCTGATGCTAGACTAAAAAGTTATTTCATGGCTGGTAAATTCCAATTTCAAAGTCTTTATTTATTTCATTGACTGATTTTTCACATCCAAAAAGGAATAACATCACTTTTTAATTTGGAAAACAAAGTCACTATAAAACTGATAATTAATACCATATAAAAATTATAAAAAACTATGCATTTGCCATTATATATCCAATCTTAGTCAACTCTTTCTCAGAGATACTTTTAAAGAACAGCAACTTATTAAATACAACAAATAATTGTCATAAAAAATCAACATAAAGGGCTGGGGCTCAGTTGACAGAGTGCTTGCCCTGCAAGCACAAGGCCCTGGGTTCCATCCCCAGCACCAAGGGGGGGATGGAGGGGGTGAATCAACATACAGGGGGCTGGGGTTGTGGTTCAGTGGTGGAGTGCTTGCCTAGCATGTGTGAGGCACTGGGTTCAATCCTCAGCACCACATATAAATAAGTACATAAAATAAAGGTTAAAAAAAAAAACCCAGCAACTAATAAAAAAATTTCCAAAAAAATCAACATACAAATGGAATTCTAAGGTGAAACAAGGCACAGTGAAGTATGACTGTAATTGACTCAGGAGGTTGAGGCAGGAGGACTGTTAAAATTTGAGGCCAGCCTTGGTGACCTAGTGAGATTTTGTGTCAATAAAAAATAAGCCAGGCACAGTGGTGCAATGCCTGTAATCCCAGCAGCTTGGGAGGCTGAGGCAGGAGGATCATGAGTTCAAAGCCAGCCTCAGCAAAAGCAAGGTGTTAAGCAACTCAGTGAGACCCTGTCTCTAAATAAAATACAAAATAGGGCCGGGATGTGGCTTAGTGTCCCTGAGTTCAATCTCCAGTAAACACCCCCCAACCAAAAAAATTAAAAAAATAATAAAAAGGGCTGGGGATACAGCTTGGAAATACAACATCTCTGGGGTCAATCTCCAGTACCAACAAAACAAAAACAGAAACAAAATCTAACTGTGAATACTAACTGTGATGATTAATTTCAGATGTCTACCTGACTAAATTGAGAGATACCAAGAGAGCTAGTAAGGCATTATTTATGGGTGAATGTGTGAGGAAGTGTCTGGAGGAGACTGGCACGTGAGTCCACGGATCTAGTGCAGGGGAAGATCTGCCCTCAATGTGAGTGGGAACAACCCAATCAGTTGTGCGCAGGGAAAGGTTAAGAATAGGAACAAAAACAGGAAAGGCAACTCTCCCCAGATCCCAGAGAACTCCAGGTTCCCAGTCTTTGGACTCCAGGGCTTGCACCAGCAATGCTCAGGGTTCTCAGGCCTTCAGCCTCAGGTTAAGAATTACAACACCAACCTCCCTGGTTCTTTGGCCTTAGATTCAGCCATGCTACTGGCTTCCTCAATTCTCCAGCTTGCAGACACATATTGTGGGGCTTTCTCAACTTGCATTATTGTCAGCACCAATTCCCTCAATAAATTCCTTCTCACTTACTTTTCTTTATATATTCTATTGGTTCTCTCTCTTGATAATCCTAATACACTAACCATTGTGTATGCCTTCTCCAACCACCTCACCAGCACCCTTCTTCCACACATCAATGGAAACAGTAGCTGACTTTGAGTTTTGCATATCTAAATTTCCACTTAAATGAAGCAACATCATAGATTATAACATCAGCCTTATGTGAACCAAAACTCAGTGGTCAGTAATTAGGAAAGAAATTAAAATAGAAGAGGCAACAGTCACCCTATGTTAGAATTCAACCTTAGTTAAGACACTTAACCTCTCTGTACTATTCACATTCATTATCTGGCAAATGGGATCACAGCACTGTTTTTAGAATTAAATGAGTTAATACATATAAAATGTTTTTAAATACCTGATATACTTAATACACATTAACTATTGTGATTTAAATGTGATTTCACTTTGTCTTAGAGGTGGAAAAATTTTCTGAAATTATTTTAGAATGTTTGCTAATTTATATTTTTAAATAAAACTTTACCTTCTCCTTTGCCATTAGAGATCCAACTCTAAGTCAATTCTTTTTTTTTTTTTTTTTTAAAGATACTTTTAAATATCCTACTAAGATCCTGAATGGATTGAATTTACAGATGAATTTAGAGAACTCTAAATCTCTCTCCATTTATTCAGGTCTTCTTTTAATTTTTCTCAGCAATGCTTCAGAGTTTTCAGCAAAGAAATCTTGCACATATTTTATGCAATGCATGCCTAAATATTTCATATTTTTAACGTCTTTCTAAGTTCCTGTTTTTTGAAATCTAATTTCCAATTATTCATAATCAGCAGAAACAATTCATTTTTGTATATTGACCATATATTCTCCAACCTTACTAAACTCATGTATTAGTTCTAGCAGCTTTTTGGAGATATTTTGAATTTTTTTTTTTTTAATGTAGACTATAAGATCATTTGCCAAAAAAAAAAAAAAAGACAATAATTAGTTTGAATAAAGGCAATAATTAGTTCATCATTTCTAATTTTTTTCCCCTTACATCACTGTGCTGGCTGGGATCTCCAGGGCAACGCTGAGAGATTCCATCCCTGCTCTCTTCCCTATCTTGGGGTGAAGCATTCAAATTTTTCACCATTAACTATGACATATTATGGGTAAGCTTTCTGTAAATACTCTTACATTATTTTGCTGAGTTTTACCATGAATGGATGTTGAATTTAGCTACAGATAGTAGCTTTTCTTTATCTACAGAGGTAACTATGATTTTTCTTATTTAGTTCGTTGAGAAGGTAATATATACTGATTGACTTTCAAATGCTGAATTAACCTAGTATTCCTAAAGTAAACGACTTCAGGAATATGGTCACTGTTTTTGACCATTTTACATATTAAAACTTATAGTAGTCAAAACAAAAGATAAAGCAGGAGGCCTCTACCTGATTTCAAGGCTTACCATTAAGCTATAGGAACTAAGATAATGGTTTGCCATAAGGATAGACATACAGGTCAATGGAAAAGAAGAGTCTGGAAACAGATTCATGTTATCTGTGGTCAAGTTTTTGACAAATGTACCAAAGAAATCAAATGGGGAAAAATAGTGTTAGAAATGCATACACATGTATTATTGGAATAACTGGATATGTAGAGGGAGGGGGGGATGACCTTACCCTGCACAATATACAAAAATTAAATCAAATGAATCTTGGAAACCTGGGAAACCATTTGGGAGTTGAGGTTTTGTTATGTTATTATGCTCTGCAGTGGTAATGACCTATTTTATTATGTGACCTATAATAAAGCTATAGCTTAGCCATATTTAAAAGTAATCTTGTCTCTAAACTAGATATAAGGCTGTATTTAAATTTATATTAAATAATTTTAAATACAATTTAAAATCAGTTCCTCAGTTGTACTAGTCACATTTTAGGTGGTTAATAGTCACATTCTGCTGGTAACTACCATATGGAATGGTGCAAATATAGAACATTTCCATCACCACAGATTTTTCTACTAGATAGTACTATTGATATTAGATATATATTAGATGATACTGTTATTGTTTAAAAATAATTTCTATTTTAATATTTAGTATTTTAATTCAGTCTTTCAGAATTTTAAGGTTGTAAATAACCATACATATTAAGTTCAATACTCATTTCACAGACAAGGAAAGAGACACCTGGACCTGATTTTTACTCCAGATCCAGTTTTATTAGTTAACGTCAACAAAAATTTGAGAATTTAATATGTGTCAGATACTGTGCTAAGCAACAAAAATTAAAATAAGGATAATAATAATATGATGATGATGATTAAATTCCTGCCCAAATGAACTCATAGTAGAGGATGAAGGATCTCATAATTTAGACTCAAAGTGAGATCATCTCTAACATGCTCTGATGGAAATTGTTCAGGAAGCTAACAGAAAGCCAGATATTTTACAGGTTCCTTCTAGGATGTGTCCTGGAAAAAGCAAAACATGAAAGATAACTAGCTAGCTAGGCAAAGGGGGTCGTCGTGACACAAACCTTCAGTACCCTTCAAAACTTCTCAAAACGGTCAATTTCTATTTCTATCATTATTACTTTAGTTCAAAACTAAAGCACTGAGTAAAAGAAAAGAATTACATATTTAGAATGTAGAGTGTGAGAAGAGTGCAAATAGATGACACTGGAAGTGCAACATCTTGGAAAGCTGAATGTTACACTAATGAAGTTGGAGTTTTTATATTCTGCTGATGTTAAGAAGTCATGGAATCGAAGAGAATGGTAAGATCAGATATGTTTAAATCAAGTTAGGCTGCTACCAGGGGAGAGCTATGAAGAGTCAAGAAAAGAGAGGTACATATTATTTAAGAATAGACTTTTTTTAAATACAGGCAGAATATGAAAGTTTATTAAATGAGAGCAATTATAAGATTAAACAGATTTGAGAAATACTTCAGGTGTCAGTTTGACAGGGTTTGATCAGTTCAGTTTCAAATACTTGAATCCAGTCAGCCTAGTAGAATGTTTAAGTGAACGCAGTTAGCTATACAAATCTGATATTCAGGGTAAAGGTCTGAGATGAAAATATATTATTTGGGAGCCAGTGTCAGTTAAAGCAAGCAAGAATAGATGTGATTGTCTATTGAAACGTACACAGAAAAGTGGGCCAAAGATGGAACTCCAGGGAACACTAACATTTAGGACACCACTCTTAAAAGAATTCACTTAAGGCAGCTGACTAAGAAGAATGGTCAGAAACAGATGAGGAGAGAATCCCAAGGAGAAAATGGCTGGTACCAAATGCAGCAGAAGCATCCAAGATAAAAATTACATTTAGCAATCAGACTCACTTGTGACATCCACAAGAGCAGTTTCAGTGGAATCATGGGGGTTAAAAGACCTTAAAAACTTGCAGAAAGGAGGTACAAAGACCAAGTACAGACTACTTGTTGAAGAAATTAGAATGAGAACAATAGGAGGAACATCAGAGCTCTAACTGGAGAGGAGCTTGTTTTCCTATATTTAAAAGATGAAAGAGACTTGACAGGGTGGGGTGTCAGGAAGAACCCATAGAGAGAGAGAACTGGAAACAGGGCAAAAGGCAGAAAGTGAAGAAGCCAGGGCCTATACAACTATTTCTCAGTATCAATACCTGGACACCTAGTCACTACTCACATACCACAAGTCTAAGAGTGCACTGTGATTTCTCCTCTGCAATGTGATCATTTTAATACTGTTTTCTATTTCAGTAAATGGCACTAACAAGTCATCTGGTGCTTAAGAAGTCAAGAGCTCATCCATGACCTCTGCTTTTTCTTCACTCCCACACATAATCAATACAGTATCTACCCTTCAATACTTCTCAAAACTGTCAACTTCTATTTCTATCATTACTACCACAGTGTGAGATACCATCATCATTTATGTATACTACTGCAATAGGTTACTAACTGGCCTCACGACATCAGCCTTGCCTTCCCATGGATTCAGTCCTCAAATTAAGGATCAGATTCTTCAAATCTGATCATGTTTCTGTTTAAAATCATTTCTCTGTTTAAATAACCTTTCATCATGGCTGGAGATGTCATTCAGTGATAGGGCACTTGCCTGGCACACTTAAGACCCTGGGTTTGATCCCCACTACAACAAAAAAGAAAATCCCTTTATGGTTTTCTACCATCTATCTTTATATCACCTTCTTTTCTGTGTGCTGGGGACTGAATCAGGGCCTTGTGCATGTGAGGTAAGCACTCTACCAACTGAGCTATATTCCCAGCCTTCTTTATGTCATCTAAATGAACTAATGCTTGTCCATTTCTCTGGCCATTCCCCTCTTCTGCCTTTCTATTCCAGCTTCACTGGCTTTTTTCTCTTGGCATCTACCCTTTCCATCTTCGGGCTTAACGCTCTCTCATTCATACAATCTTGTCTTAAGCATCACAACACCAGAGAGGACTATATTCCCCTAATGGACCTCTACAAAGTTCCCCATCTTTCTTCTTCAAGGCACATGTCACAGTTGTAATTCATTAGTAGTCATTTAATGTCTGTCTGTCTCACCAGACTCTAAACTTCTGGGGGATATAGATGATGTGCATCTTGTTTAATGGTATGTTCCCTGTGCCTGGAACATAGTAGACCCTTATATTATTTCCTTTTCTTCCTTTCAACTTGGTGATCTCACTCTGTTGCCCAGGCTGTCCTGAACTCACAAGTGTCCTGCCTCAGCCTCCCAGGGAGCTGGGATTACAGGCATGTGCACTGTGCCTGCCTCTTAGAATAATTTCTTTTGCAGGGGCGGGGGTAACTGGGGATTGAACTCAGGGGCACTCGATCATTGAGCCACATCCCCAGTCCTATTTTGTATTTTATTTAGAGACAGTTTCTCACCAAGTTGCTTAGCACCTTGCTTTGGCTGAGGCTGGCTTTGAACTCGAAATTTTCCTGCCTCAGCCTCCCAGGCTGCTAGAATTACAGGTGTGTGCCACCTTGCCCAGCTAGAATAATTCCTTAATTGAGAAGAATAATTGAATAAAAGATTAATTTTCTCAGGAAAAGGGACATTTCCTCCTGACACTGAAGGGAATAAAGTGAGAATGGGTACAAATGTAGATAAACTGAAAAGTTGTTATGGTGGTACTAAGATTGAGGAGAAAGGGGCAATTTAAAGAATTTACTTCTTATAGCCCCAATGTTCTTACACTGATAATGTGCTTGGAGAGGGTCAGTAGTGTTTGAATAGAGGAATATATGCAGCACTTGAAGTAACTGCTAAAGGTAGAGGGGAAGAGAGAGGAACTTAACCAAGAGCTAGTAAAAAGCTCGTTTTGTGATAGTTAGGAGGGATGCTACACAAAAGTGGAAACCACAAGACAAAAACCTACTAAATAAAATGAATCCTAAAATGAATTTTTCTGTAAAAAATCTAAATACTATCATTTTAATTATTTATTATAAAATAGTTTCTTTCCTTCCTTCCTTCCTTCCTTCCTTCCTTCCTTCCTTCCTTCCTTC
>JAJEJO010004379.1:114994-153150 GCA_020662805.1 Glaucomys volans
TTCCTTCCTTCCTTCCTTCCTTCCTTCCTTCCTTCCTTCCTTCCTTCCCTCCTTCCTTCCTTCCTTTCTTTCTTTCTGCAGAGGATCAAACCCAGTGCCTCACATGTGCTAGGCAAGCACTCTACCACTGAGCCACAACCCCAGCCCCCAGAAGAATTTATTTATAAGGTATAATGAACGTATCTATAAATAATTTGATTCTTTAAAAATATCTAAGATATAATTTTCTTTTTGGGGGTGGGGTAACTGGGAATTGAACCCAGAGGTGCTTTACAAACACTGAGCTACCTTTTTTGATTTTTTAATTTTGAGGCAGAGTCTTACAAAGTTGCTGAGGCTAGCCTCAAACTTGCAATCCTCCTGCGTTAGCCTCCTGAGTTGCACCATCATGCCCAGCCTGATATTTCTTTCTTTCTTTCTTTTTTGGTGCCAGAGATTAAACCACTGAGCAACATTCCCAGCCATTTTTATGTTTTATTTTGAGACAGTCTTGCTGAGGCTGGCTGTAAACTTGTGATCCTCCTGCTCCAGCCTCTTGAGCCACTGGGATTACAGGCACGCACAACTATGCCCACTTCAGCCTGACATTTTCACCTGTCAAATTACTTTCAACAATATTTTAAGTACACAATTAATTTGTTGGAAAAGTTATTTCTTTGACTTGTAATCAATTACAGTAAATTTTTTACTGGTGGGATTCAAATTAATGTTCCATTGGTTCCCTTGGCCAATATGCAGATAAGATATAAATAGCCTCAAAGATCTCCCTAAATGTGCAAATACTTTCCACATACAGCAGTATGTTAGAGTTGAAAAGAAACAGCTCTTGATTTCAGCAGGTTTTGCTGCCTAATAGTGCTAAAAGTGGTTCCTTGGAGAAAATAAAATTCCAGCTCACCTTATCACACTCCCTCCAGGTGGTGCTAATAGCTCTAAGTGGAAAAGGTTCAACAGTTTGTGCAAAGACACTTACTTGCCTTATTTTTTTTTTTTTTTTTTAGTTATTAAATAAAACAATTTTCTCTGCCATCTTTCTTGGTATTTTCTTGGTATTCTCTTTTCCACAGAGGCTCACAAATTCATACTGTTTCTGACTAGTTGACAATCTAGTACCCTTTTTTTTGGAACCAGGGATTGAACTCAGGGACACTTGGCCACTGAGCCACATCCCCAGCCCTATTTTGTATTTTATTTAGAGACAGGGGTCTCACTGTGTTGCTAAGGGCCTTGCTAAGTTGCTGAGGCTGGCTTTGAACTCACGATCCCCCTGACTCAGCCTCCCAAGTCGCTTGGATTACAGGCGTGTGCCACCACGCCCGGCAACAATCTAGTACTTTGAGGCAAGTATGAAGACTATCAATGGAATGACCAGGAATAACTTTAGTACAACTGGGGGGTTGGGGAGTTCCTCTTTCCCACTTTCCCTCAACACAGATGTCTAGCCTACTTTCAAGATCCCTACTATCTCCTTGTCTCTGCCAGAGAACATCCCCTAGATCCCAAAATAGTGCTATTATTCTAGATCTCCATCATCTGCCAATGAATGTTCCCCTCTGACTCAGGATTACATGATGACAAGGTCTCACTACAGAACTCCTGGGCTCAAGTGATCCTCTTGTCTCAGTCTCCCAAGCAGCTGTGGCTACAGGTGCCATCATACCAGGCTAATTGCTTTTTTTTTTTTTTGGTGGTGGTGGTGGTGGTGCTGGGGATTGAACTCACAGCCTCATGTTTGCAAGGCAAGCACTCTACCAACTGTGCTATATTCCCAGCCCTGCATTTTTTAAAGGGCCCTTTCAAAACAGAAAAATCCTTCTGTGAACTAAAGGGTACATTATTATTCAGGAGCAGTGCAATCTTTTACTCTGACATGGAAAAAGGTTACAGACAAGAATAAAAGTTAATGTACAAAAGGAAAGGAGAGGAAAGCTGGCCTTACCATCTTATGGTGAGCTGTTCTTAAGTACCAATCTGATAGTGAGCTCCATTACTCAACTCACATTAAGAATCCTTAGATAACAGCTATCTAACCGCTCCCTGTAAGCACTGAGTCTTCACTCCTAAATTCATCCATGAAGAACCTACCTCACAGAGGCTAAAGGAAGAACTTAGTTCACCTCTTTGTAAAGGCCACTAAATCCATTTGCAGACCATGCTTACATTCCAAATTCAACATGTCAAAATGAACCATCCAGTAATTCATACCTATGAGCCCAGACTTTGGAAAGGTTTGGAAATCACCTCTTACAAACCTCTTGTTACACATGAGGAATAAGAAATTCAGGAACAAAAGACTTGCCCAAAGCCACAAAATTGATTACTGGCAGAACCCATTCGCTATTACTGCCATCACCCCACTGTTTCTTTTTATTTCAGTAATGCAGGCATACAGTCTTCATCTAACTCTGTACATATTTTCTGAATCTAAAATAATTTTTTTGAAACTTACACCAGGATTTTCTTTCCATCTCCTAAAATTCCTTAAATATTTATTTTATGAAGTTGTAGTAAAATACAGATCATAAAATATAGTTTTTGATATAATACAAACATTAAAACTATTCTTAGGTTTGGTTTTACAAGCTCACAAAACAAGGTTCTCAAGTGTTTTTAATTCTTTTCAATAGGCTCGAGTAAAGGAACAAATGCTAATATTTCTTAAGTTGAGAAAACACTACTCTAAGCTTTAACAAAATAGATTGGCTGCACAAAGGAAGTAAGTTTTTCATACGTACTTAAAGCTCTAGAATGATCCGGATTCCTTATTCCCTTTGCTCGTAACCTCTGAAGAAGAACTGTTGAGGACAACTGTTTTACAAGATATACTGCCATGGAATAGGTCTGGAAAAAAAAAGAAAAGAAAAGAAATATGTAGACAAATATGTAAACATATGTAGAAAACAACATATGTAAGTAAATAATACATCTATTTTAATCCCACAGCAATAGGGAAAGAAAACTAATACTTTCTTAAACACCTACTATGTGTCAAGCACTGTCTTAGGTGTTTTCATGAGCAATAATTCATTTAATCCCAATCAAAAAGCTGCTAAGGTGATCATAAACTTTTATCCTTATGGATAAGAAAACTAAAGTATGGAGAAGTAAAAGAACCTGCCCTAATTTTATAACTTTTAAGTAACAAACTATATATTCTAGGTAATAAACCTAGAATTTAAACCCAGATCTGTCATGCTTATTACCTAACTACCCATACTTGAAACCAATGACAGAACACTATTAAGGCTAAATACAACCTAAGGCCATTAAGATGTCCATGATATGATAAATCACATATGGTAGGTAATAGGTATATCTAAAATAGTAGCTATTAAAAATTATAAATGAGATTGGCTTTCTAGTCTATGCTTTTTAACCTATCTGTATGCCTTCAACTAGCTCTTAAAAAGACTTCTCTTGGGCCAACAAGCACAGGGATTAAAGGAGGTTTGCAACTAGGAGCTGCTGGTTTGGCAAATTACCACCAGAGGGACTACCCAGAGATGGTAGTGGGAGAAGGGGACAAAGAATACAGAAAAGCCAAGGCTGAATTTAGGGCACATGGTTAGATAAGAGGAAGAAAAGAGGACAAAGACTTAAGGAAGGGAGGAGAGAGATCTAAATAAGAAGTATCATTTTCCATTTGGTGCTGGGATCAAGAGGAAGATTAAGAGGCTTGAAAGGAAGCAAAAGAAAAAAAAAATAACTGCTACCATCTTCTATTTTATAGCTATATAATTTTCAAAGCATCTTAACATATACCATGTACTTAATTTAAACTCTGCTGAAGGCTATGAGAAATAGGTAGGATAGGTACTATTGTGGGTGAAGGATTGATGAAACTGCTGAGGCACAAAAAGATTACATAATCTGCTTATGATCATGTAACTGCTTGGTGACAGAGCAGGCACTAGAAACAAAGAAGAAAAGTTAGGGACAGAACAAGAGACAAGGCCAGTGTCATTCTCTTAATTCTTGGTTTCACACATCCTACTTGCTTTCAACTCCTAAACTAGTCTAATTAATATGCCAGCTTTCTTTTACTTTCATGCTTTTGAGAATGCATTTCTCTTAAAAACAAGAGAAAATATTCTATAGCACCCCTGGAAGGTCAATTTTTTTTTTAAAATAATTTTTTAGTTGTCAATGGACCTTTATTTTATTTATATACAGGTGCTGAGAATCAAACAGTGCATCACTCATGCTAGGCAAGTGCTCTACCACTGAGCTACAACCGCAGCCCTCAATTTTTCATTTAGAATTCAGAAACCTATCTGTGTTCACATACTGCACATTTCCTGGAAAAAAAAAAATCAACTGTCAAGAAGTGAATTTATTTCATTAGTAAATTTCACAATATTAATATTGTGAGGAAAAAGTAACCTTAAAACTTCTCTAATTTCACAGCATGTAACATACCAATCAAATACAGAACAGATAAGCTTCTTTTTAGCAAGAATCCTTTCTTCAGCACTATGACTTATTTGCTTAATGCTTCAAATATAATAGAAACTGGATAAATGCTAATTAACATTGTGAAATTCTGTACTGACAGCTTGAATCTTCAGAACTTGGAATTACCCTAAGGCTTCATATAAATATTTAAGAAGAGATCAAGTAAAAACCACAACAAGAAGTTCAGTGAAAAGGTATGTTCACTCTAGTTGAAACATGTAACCAAATGGAGAAGAAGAATTAAAAAAGCTGCAAAAATAATGTCAGTTGTTAACAAATGTCACTTGTATTGACAGTAGAGAATTAAATTTTACATCATATAAAGAGATTCAGTAGCAAAAATCCCCAAAACTTAACAGCAGCATACTACCTCTTCTAGGTAGATATTGTAATATTCCTGTTAACCCTTCAAAGTACTACCTAGCTCCAACTATAACTGTATTACACTATTGTTTTTATCTACTGCTTTTTCAAGTTTTGAAATTGCGTAAATTCAAAAGGTATGAATTCTCCATAATTAAAATACAGTCTATTCATTATATGCCCTTTAAACCAGCTATCTAAGTAATTTCTCTACAAATATAAAAGTTTAATAAATGCTAAATGCAGTGATTACTCTGAGGTAGATTAACAAGTTACAACATAGTTCACTTATTTCCTTCAGGTACTGTGCTAGATCTCCCACGTACTTTCTTTGGAAAAACCTATTTATAACATTTATCAATGGCAACCAATCAGACAAAATTATCTGCAAAATAGTGTTTACATGAACTATTAAAAGTATCTTTACAGGTTAAATTAAAATAAGGATCTAAAAACAACCTAATTAGTTGTCTTCTGGGTTATGGAAAAGATTTAATTTTTCTCAATATTTTATTTCAAAAGAAAGGTTTCAAACTTGCAGACCTCCCAGGCTCTGAGGTTCCAGAGCATTCCCATGGTCATGATAAAGCATCTTCTCTCCTCCTCCAGTGCTGTACCTCAACAACCGCACTCCCTAATATCCCACAGTTTCAGATGTCTTTAGAATTCACTGAAACCACACCCTTTCGTGCTCTATGGGCTATACTTTTCACACAAAACAAAACAAAACAAAACAAAACAAAACATTTTCAACATTCTCTTCCAAAGTGGGCAGGGAAGGAGCTCTTAAGATACACTAAAAGTAGAACATTTATAAGGATTTAAACACTTATTGATAACATGTAACTTAATCAAAGGAAATAATATTACCCTGATGTCAAAAAGATTTTAAAATTGAAAATCTATTTCTAACAAAGAAATTCAGTAAAAGAGGAATACAGAAATATATCATTGATAATTATCAAGTTCTATCAGATAGTAACAGCCATTATAATACTTAATTTTGTAATGGTAGCTAATATTCCCATTAACATAAGGAACAAGTCAAATATGTTCACTATCGCCTGGGTTATTTAATACTGTTCAAAAAGTTCTGGCCAGTAGAATAAGAAATAATGGCATAGGATTAGGATTACCATTACTTGTGTAATGATACATCTCAAATTCAAAACTGTTTGCCTGGAAATACTAAGAAAGCATCTAAAAATTCAATGGAACCAATATATGAATTTAAGTATAAAATAAGTATTAAAAAATAACTAACTTAAAACAACAACAACAACAGCCAGGGACAGTGACACATCCTTGTAATACTAGCAACTTGGAAGGCTGAGACAGGAGGATTGAAAGTTCAAGGTCAGCTGAGCAACTTAGTGAGACCCTGTTTCAAAATAAAAAACAACAGCAGTTAGGGAGGTAGCTCAGTGGTATAGCACCCCTGGGTTCAATCCCCAGTACTAGAAACAAACAATGAATACTTTAGAAAATGTGACAGGAAAAAAGATCTGTTGACAATAGCAATAATAGTAATGACTAACACAGAAATTAACAAAAATATGCAAGATTTATAAGAAGATACCTATTAAACCTATTAAATTACTGAGGAACATAAAAGAGGATTTGAGTAAATGGAAAATAATACAGTTCCTAGAATGGATATATTACTCATTGTTGTAAATAAAAATTCGGGGTGGAGGAAAGGAAATGTGATAAAAGTAATTCACAGTTCATGTGGAAGAAAAAAATGTATAAAGAGTGACACAGGGGAACTTGTCTCACTTTCCCACATTTCCCCTCTCCTTAAAGCCCTTATTTTTCTTATTTCAGCTAACTCACCTCAGACTTCCTATCTTACATATGTAAGGGAAGTCATCAGAACTCAACTCTCCCACACTCACCTGGATCTTCCCATTGTTATTAAAGAAGCTGTCTGTCTGAGCTACCAAGAGCTTCTCCAATTAAGCAATTCACTATCACCCCTACTTTCTCTTGTACCTCTAATGTCTTACTCTGAAGAAGTTCCCTACCATCATCTTAACACATTAAAGACTTCCATTAATACAAACAAACAACTCAATCTCACATTTCCCTCCAGCTCATCTTTACTTCTTTTCAAAATTACACTTCTATAATTCATTATCTCCACTGCCTCACTTCCAGCTTATCACAATCTGGCTTATGCTCCCATCATTTACCAAAATAGCTCACACTAAGGTCACCTTCATGTTCCTAATTCAAAGAGTACTTTTTTAGACTTTGACATACTTGATCTCTTAATATTTGCTCAGAAATATTAACCATCTCCTTTTCTGAAACTCTTGAATTCTCATACTTACCCTCTACCCTGCACCACTGTCACTGTTTCCCCATGTCCTGTGCAGGCTCATTTTCTTCACTCAGCATTAAATGTTTTAATTTTTCAAGAGTAGGTTTTAGGCATTCTTCTCTTCCTACTTGATATATTTCATTTAAGCAATGTCAATCCTATCTCTGTAGCTCCAATAACCACTAATATGCAGATGAATCACATATTTTTTTTTCTCTACCCTAAAATTATCCTCTGAACCTATCTGCTCAATTGCCTATTTAGGATATCTTAAAGGCAACTCAAACTCAAAAGCTTCAAAATTGAACTCATTGTGTTCTCTATCTAGTCCTCCAATGCCCCCTCCTCCAAAGCAAAACAAAACAAAATATACCTAAACTCAGTCCTTTTCCAGTGTTTCCTCTATCTCAGGGTGTTATCATTTGCCTAGTTACCCAAGCCAGCAACCAAGGAGTCATCTGCCCTTTCTCTTCATTCATACTTCCAATCCATCAAATAGTCCTGCAGATCCCCCTACTTGACTCCATCTTCACTGCCAGAACTGTAGGCATATTACCTTTCACTAATACTTCTGTAATAGCTGCCTTCCAAGAGGTGATCTCTGTATGACTCTGGCCTTCATTCAAACTATCTACCATCTGAAGAAACTTCTCTAAACAGAAATATGGCCCCATAAACATTCTGCTTAAAAAGAGAAAATCCTTGGGCTAGGGCTGTAGCTCAGTGGGCAGAGAACTTGCCTATACGAGTGAGGCACTGGGTTCAATCCTTAGCACCACATAAAAATAAGCAAACAAAATAAAGACATGGGGCTGGAGATATAGCTCAGTTGGTAGAGTGCTTGCCTGGCAAACACAAGGCCCTGGGTTCAATCCCCAGCACCGCCCAAAAAAAAAAAAAAAAAAAAAGACATGCTGTATATCTACCAAAAAAAAAAAAAAATTATATATGTAAAAAAAGAGAGAAAATCCTTTAACATTACCTATAAGGTTCTGCATGGTTTAGCCCTCTTAGGGCTCCAGGCCCATCTATTATGTAGCTCTTTCCTGTTCTTAGTGTTCTAGTCACAGCAGATCCTCTTCAGCTTTTAGAAAAAAATAGGTTCATCCTGCCACTGGGCTGTCATAATGGTGGTTTCCTCTGACCCTTTCACCTAACTGATTGCTACCTTTTTCTCAGCTCTTGGTTTGGTCACTACTTCCTCAGAGAAGCCCTTTCTGACCTCTCTCCAGTTCTAAGAGCCCTGTAATAAACCATAAAATAACCAGAGTGAACAAATGATAAATTTCAAATAGAACTGATTTAATGTTATGAAGCTATGATTTATTTAAAAACTGCAATTTTTTGAAAATTGTCTCAGAAAATGAATGCTAGACTAAGAAATAATACACAAGTTGTTCAGAAACACACCCAGGATATATAAAAATTAAATATACAATATTGGTGTTAGAACTGAATAACTAAAAAACGAAAATTTTTACCTCACATAGCATATAAATTCAAAATGGATTAAATATTTAAAGGTAAAACATGAAACCTTAAGAGTCTAGAAGTTTAGTTAATTTACATGAGCTTGGAAAAGGCAGGAAGACTAAGCATCATGGGAAGGGGAAAAGACTACAAAGGGAAAAACTGGTTAAGATTTAGTTCTATGATAATGTCAATCTCCTATACATTAAATAATTACATAAATTAAAAGGCTAAGAAACTAGAAACAAATATTTGCAACATGAGAAAACAAGTTAATTCTTAATATACGAAAAACTCAAAAGACAGTAAGAAAAAGAATATTAAGAGAAACAGACATGAATACAATTTTAAAATATAAATAGTTACAACCATAAAACATGTTCAATCACAGTAATAAAAGAAGTGGGAGAATTTCAAGTTTGAGGCCAGTCTCAGCAACTTAGTGAGACCCTGTATCAAAATGAAAAACAGAAAGGACTGGAGATATAGCTCAGTGGTAAAGTGTCCCTGGGTTCAATCCCTACTGCCTCCAAAAGAAAAAAAGGAAATTAATTAGAAAGGTAATGATGGTAAAGTTTTTTAAAAGAGTAAAAAGGTAATAAAGTGTTGACAGGCATGCAAATAAATTCTGAAAGAGAATAAATTTACATACTTTTTGGGAAGACAATCTACCAATGTACACAAAATTCTTTAAAAATTCTGCATACTCTCTGACTCAGCAATTCCACTTCTGATAATTTATTATGAGGAAACTATCACTTGTGTGTGCACATGATAATTACAAGGTAGCTATTAGATTAAGTTATACTAGATAACAGCTATTCATTCAAAGGCACAATCAAATCAAGTGTTCGACAATAGGGAATATGCTAAATAATGGCATATTATACTGAAATAAGATGTAGAAATTTAAAATACAGAAGAATATGTAATGACACAGGAAGATAATTATGAAAAATTGCTGAGTGAAAGGATCAGGTGATAAAACATTCAATACAGGATCCTATTTTTCAAATGGGAATACATTGAAAATTCATGGTGAGACAAAAATCCTTTTGCAACTCATTTTACAATATCATTTATATGTAAACTCAGGGAGCGATGGTGATTAACCTTTTCTTAAAATATAAAAAGCAGGTGAAAACAAATATTCACTTACTCTTCCAATTTCTGCAGTCCAAGAAACAACAATGGTGTTTGGTACTGTTGTGGACAATCGGACAAGTGAGGTGATATTAATTGGTCGGCTGGGTCGCTTTGGTTCCACACCATTTTTAGTAGGTGGAAGGTAACCCTAAGAAAGAAATATAGTTTATTTCTACTTATTATTTTCACAGTCATTTCAACTTCCATTTCTTAAAAACAAAAAGCAAACACTACTACAAAAAATAATCCTACAAACTGCAAGAAAATATTAATGTTTTCATTACAAAGAAAGTGAACATTCTTATGAGTTTATTACTATGTCTCTAAACCAACTTAGTAAGCCTAAGAAAAATATTAGTGATAGAAATTCAAAATTTCTCAAATTTAAGAATCAGCTTAGATCAGTATATACAGTATTTTCAAGGGACCAAACACAGTGCCCACCCTCCTCCCTGGGTAAGGAACAGCACTGTTCAAATCTCCATTCTATCATAGACTTCGTTGAGATTTTGTTGAAAAAAATTCTCCCTAACATCCAACACCAAAGTTACTACACCCAACTTTAAATCCTAAACTTTGTCTCCACAGCTGTCATAGCTGCTGAGTGTATATAATTGGTGCAAGTGTAGCAGTCAGTTGCAAAAATATCCAAAATAAAAATATTTTCCTAATGAAAAACTACAATTAACAACAGCTGTGATGACTTATTGATAGTTATGTTGATAACATATATTTAAAATAACATGAAGGTTTTAGGACTTACTGGAAGGCTGCATGGTTTTGTATTCACTTTCACACAAAGATTGGGTGGGAAGTGATCTTCTTGTGGACAACTGGTTTCAGATAAACAAAACCTAAACAATAAAGGTCAAGTTTAACTTCCTTTATTAAGGGATAACCTAATTAATATTTTTGTTCAATAGATAACTTAAAAGATGATCTACTTAGCTAGGCACAGTGGTGCATGCCTATAATCCCAGCGGCTCAGGAGGCTGGGGTAGGAGGATCATGAGTTCAGAGCCAACCTCAGCAAAAGCAAGGCACTAAGCAACTCAGAGACCCTGTCTCTAAATAAAATACAAAACAGGGCTGGGGATGTGGATCGGTGGCCGAGTGCCCCTGAGTTCAATCCCCAGTACTCCGCACCACCAAAAATGATCAAGTTAAAAACAACAAAAAAGAGAAAACTAAAAACTGGACATTTCACATAATGAAAAGGCATATTTGAACAAGATTACAATACTGTTGATGCTAGAATAACAAGAGTTTGAACTGCAGGGGTCTACTTATATTCAGATTCCTTTTTTCCTTTTTTTTTTTTTTTTTTAACTTTTAGTGTTGCTGGAGACTTGTGACAATCTGAACAAACTCACAAACCAACCAAGCAGCCTGAAGATGGCCAAAAAAAAAAAAGAAAAAAAAATTAAGAAAAAGTTAGGCCTAAAGTATATATAGATAGCTGGGTATGGTGGCACAGTCCTGTAATCCCAGTTACTTGGGAGGTGGAGGCAGGAGGACTTCAAGGTCAAAGACAGCCTCAGCAACTTAGCGAGGTCATAAGTAACTTAGTGAGATCCACTCTCAAATTAAAAAATAAAGAGGGCTGGGGATATGTCTCAGAGGTTAAAAGCTCGTGGTTCAATCCTTGGTACCCCACCCCCAAATTAAATAGCCCATTTAAATATTTACTTGTAAATATTTCTTCCTGGGAAACACAGCAAGAGCCTGTCTTAAAATAAAATAATAAAATAAAATAATAAAATAATAAAATAAAATAATAACATAAAATGAAATAAAATGGGCTGGAGACGTAGTTTATTGGTAGTGTGTTTCCCTAGCATATGCAAGGCCCTTCCTGGGTTCAATCCCCAGTACTACCAAAAAATTTAAAAGTAAAAATAAAAAATGTAGGTAATTGTCTATTTTATCATTTATGACAATAAAATACATACAAATCTATTATAAAGTTAAAATTTATCAAAATTTATGCACATTAACAGACTTCATACATGGTACCACACTCAGTCAAAAGAAAGTAAACACACCTGAATGTACTGTATCAAATCATAAGTACAAATTAACTCTAGTACATTCTATACTACTCTAATAATTTTGTAGGCACCTCCTGTTGCTATTGCAGTGAGCTCAAGTGTCTGTTTAAAAGGTCCTGTGATTGGGGGAAAAAAAAAATAGCTCTGCAATGCTAATCTCTGTCCCTCCAGTAAATTATCTATGATAGTAAAAAGTGTTAATTGACTGTTTATGTTATCAGTAAGGCCAACAGTACTGTCAACAATTATTAAGTAGTTAAGTTTTCAGGGAGTCAAAAGCTATAAAAAGATTTTTGGTTTTGGTACTGGGATGGAACCTGGAGGCTTAACCACTGAGCCATATCACCAGCTCTTTTTATGTTTTATTTAGAGACAGAGTTTCACTAAGTTGCTTAGGATCTTGCTATGTTGCTGAGGTTGGCTTTGAACTTATGATCCTCCTGCCTCAGCCTCCCGAGCCACTGGGATTACAGTTGTGTGCCACTGAGCTTGGATATACAAAGATTCTTGATTTGGGAGCTAGGGAATTGGCTACCCTAGGCCCCCACCCAAGTTCTTTAAGAGTTAATTATAAATAATTGTCGACTATCAGACTGAACAATGACAGCTATCACCCTGTAGTTGTCTTCATGATAACTGTTATTGTTTATTGTTATTGTTTATTTAAGCATGTTGTTAGAAGTGCTAACTTTCAAATATTAACAGGTGTTAAAAAGAAGAAAAAGCCTCTGTAGTTGAATAAAACTAAGAAATTGATTCAAAACAATTAAACTTACACAATATAGAACTTCTTGGTTTTAAATAGGCTCATGTGCATTACAGATCTCTAAGAAGTATTTCTGAAATCTGTCTAAGAAACGCATTTTGGTTCTCAGTAGAAAACACTAAAAATGCTATACCTATGACCAAGGTCCTACCCTTAGGAATAAGTTCTGTCTAGTAAGCTCAAGTATTCCTTTATTTCTTGAGAACTGAAGATGTTAAATAATAACATTTGTGTTATAGCCACATGAATTTAGAATAATATTTCAGAAACTCACTAAAACATTTATATCTAAATTAAATGTATAATCTTTGGGGGAGAAACAAGGATAACTAAATAATTTGCAAATTCTCACTCTATTCACTCATATAGATACAGATATAAATTATTTGTTTGCTATAAAGACATCTATTCATTATTAATTCCTATTCCCATTATACACCTGAGAGTCATTCCACTTTTACAGAATGCTCACAGCATCTCTGTTATATGGTAGGGGGAATCCTATCTCTGAAATCTGAAATATTCATCATTTGCAAATATATTCTCTAAACATCTTTGGTGTGAAGTCTTAACCTGCCAGTCATGAAATCTGTGGGTGGGGGTGGTTCACAAAATAGAGAAAGTTTTCTATGTAAAATTTTATGAGTGCTTATACATGTTCATTTTTATGGGAAGACAATCCCATAGCTTCTAACAGATTCTCAAAGGGATTATAAATCATAAAAAAGTTTTAAGAATTACTGATCAACATGATTTTGTAGAAATATACTTAGCAAACAGACATCAAAGCTCACAGAACTATGTCCAGCAGGACTTTCCATTACAGGCTAGATTTTTATACTGCAACAGTAAGAGGATGCTATGGTTTCCAATTACTTCAAAGCACGGCAAATTTAAAACATGAACCCTGGCTGTCTAAAGCTATAGGAAAAGAATAATTTACATGAGCACTTGACTCCTATTCCATGAGGTAAAAAGTGAAATCTAAACCACTCCAACAAACTAAAGGGGAAAAAGATAAAAAGGAAATAATAACAAAGTTTCAGCCAAGCGTGGTGGTGCATGCCAGTGAACTGGGAGCCCTAAGCAAGAGGATTACAAATTCAAGGGGAGCCTCCAACAACTTAATGAGAGCCTGTCTCAAAATAAAAAAACAAAAAGGGCTGGGATGCGGCTTAGTGGTTTAGTGTCCATGGGTTCAATCCCTGGCACTCCCCCGCCAAAAAAGTAGACAAATGAAAAATAGACTAGGTGTCAAATAGAGAAAATATTGACCTTAATTTTTTTTTAAATTATACATATTCAGTTGTTGATGGATCTTTATTTTATTCATTTATTTATATGTGGTGCTAAGAATTGAACCCAGTGCCTCACACATGCTAACAAGCGCTCCACCACTGAGTCACAACCCCAGTCCTTGACCTTAATTCTAATGAAATTATTTTCATGTTTTAGATTAATATTTATAGTGAGAACAAATAGATATATATTCCTAACTTAAATAATACACTGGGGTTGCTGGCCTAGTCATTAGGGGAGGGGATGAGATGAAGACTACTTTACTAAAACACAAAGAATCAAACACAAACACACACAATCACCTAGTGGATGCCAAATAAAATACAACACAATATTTTTTTTTTTTAAATCAAGTTCTGGAGACAAATTTCAATTAGCCATTTTTAACTATCAACATTCCCTTCGGGAGGATATGGAGAAAGAGGAACACTCTACATTGTTGATGGGATTGTTTTTTAAATTAGGACAATCACTTTGGAAATCAGTATGGAGGTTCCTCAAAAAACTAGGAATGGAACCACCATATGACTGACCTCTTATATCACTCCTCAGTATTCATCCTGAAGAATTAAAGTCATCATACTACAGTGATATATGCACACCCATGTTTACAGCAGCACAATTCACAATAGCTAAACTATGGAACCAGTCTAGGTATCCAGCAATGGACGTATGGAGAAAGAAAATATGGTGTGTATGTGTATATAGGTGTACACACAAACAGATGAAGTTTTATTCATCGATAAAGAAAAAATAAAATTATGCCATTTGCAGGAAAATGGGTGGAACTTGAGAGCATTATATTAAGTGAAATAAGTCAAACTCTGAAGGTCAAGCATCATGTTTTCTCTCATACACGGAAGTTAGAGAGGAAAAATAATAAGGTGGGTAAGAGAAGGATGGAGGAATTTTGGATTGTATAGAGGAAAAATGAGAAGGGGTGGGGGCAGGGGAAGGAAAGATGGTGGAATGAGACAGACATCATTACCCTACGTACATGTATGATTACACGAATGGTGTGAATCTACATCGTGTACAGCCATAGAAATGGAAAGCTGTATCCCATTTGTGTACAATGAATCAAAATGCAGTCTGGGCTGGGGATATAGCTCAGTTGGTAGATTGCTTACCTCATAAGCACAAGGCCCTGGGTTCAATCCCCAGCAACACACACACACACACACACACACACACAAAAGCAGTCTGTAAAAATAAAAAAAAATTTTAAGTTAAAAAAAAAAAGGGGGCTGGGGATGTGGCTCAGTAGTTAAGTGCCCCTGGGTTCAATCCTCAATAATAATTTTTTTTAAAAAAGAAAGAAAGAAAACAAAAAAAGAAAAAAAAAAAAAAAAGAAAGGTGGAGGTGGAGGTGGATCTGATGAAAATCAAAGGAAGATCAGTAGAGGAAAGGGACCAAGGAATGGATGGCAGGGAGGGAGGGGGAAAGTGCTGGGGAATGATAACAGCCAAATTAAATTGTTATGAGTATGTAACAATAAAACCCATTACTATGAGCAACTACAATGCACCCAAAAATGTGAAAATAAGATTTAAAAAATAAAAGAATAATAGGGGAAAAAAGATTCTCTTGGACTCTCTGAATTTGACAGCTAATTTATTTTAGAAAGATAACCGTCTTTCAAAACATGAACCATACCTGTTGCTGCTTTAAAGAAGGTATATGTATTAATGTATAATAATAACTAGATCTTTTATTCTAGCACTACAGTTTCAAGCTTTATTTTGGTCTTAGGATCCTTTCTTCAGGAGAAAAGGAACCTACACTTCAATTACACAAAACAGATGAAAGAAAGAAAAGGTAGCACCACTTGGTTCCAAGTCTGTATGCATTTGGAGTAGAGGGCATAAAGAAGGAAGGAGCCGGGCGTGGTGGCGCACGCCTGTAATCCAAGCAACTTGGGAGGCTGAGTCAGAAGGATCACGAGTTCAAAACCAGCCTTAGCAACTTAGCGAGGCCCTGAGCAACTCAGTGAGACCCTGTCTCTAAATAAAATACAAAATAGGGCTGGGGATGTGGCTCAGGGGCCAAGGGTCCCTGAGTTCAATCCCTGGTTCAAAAAAAAAAAAAAAAAAAGAAGGAAGGAATAATGGCAGTCAAAGTGTGAGACCCAAAGGGTGGCTCCATGCAACAGCTGGAAAACTACTTTTTTTTCTAAACTATTTTTTTCAGTTGTAGATGGACACAATGCTTTTATTTTATTTATTTATCTTTATGCTGTACTGAGTATCAAACCCAATGCCTCACACGTGCTAGGAGAGCGCTCTATCACTGATCACCACTACACCAATCCCTGAAACCACTTTTTTAAAGGATAATGCCACATAAAATTATGCACGAACTGTAAAGTAAATGACTGAGGCAGGTAATACAGAAGATTGCAGCAATTCCTAAATGATTATGAAGACATCAGAATTTTGTACTTTGTTCAGTCTTTATCATAGTCTTCCCTGAGACAGAAAACAGTATACCTTTTATATAGAATCATTTTTTTAAGTGCCTTCTAAAATTAAGATTATCATGAGTCTACTTGGGTGAGATTCCATCATATATTGCTTTTTATTTTCACATACACACCCTACCCTATATTGCAGATTGAATCAAGGCAAGCCCTCTACCAGGGAAGTACATCACCAGACCTTTCTAAAAATTTTATTTTGAGACAGGGTCTTACTGAGTTGTCCAGAATTGCCTTGAATTTGTAGTCCTTCTGCCTCAACTTCCTCGGTAGCTGGGATTATAGGTCTGCAACCACCACACCTAGCTGTCAAATTGCTTAATAGCACAAATTTTAAAAACTTAAAAAAAATTTTAAAGCTAATAAGCATAGTCATATCCCTTTTCAAATCTTCAACCCAAATCTCTCTTCTGTTTTTCACTGTTTTTAACTTACTATTTTAAAGCCTAGATCAGAGGTTTTCACACTGCTCCATGAAATGCAGGGTGGGTGTTTAGATTAATCTCTTTCCTGACTTAATACTATATTTATAATTTTTACATTCAACTTAGTATCTAGTTATTGAAACTAAGCTGTTTATCTTCCTCATGATATAGAGAAAATAGTTTACCGAGGGAAAAAACTATTTCCTCTTCTACCTCCTACTTCAACAAGAACAATGTGGAATACACTGTACACTGACAGTCACTGAATAATAAGAGAAGCATAAAATTGGTTTATACAAATAAGAGATTAATATAAAAATTTCTTGGCAATTCTAAAATAAAATGATTGAGCTTAAAATAAAGAAACTAAGGGGCTGGGGACATAGCTCAGTTGGTAGAGTGCTTGCCTTGCAAGCACTAAGACCCTGGGTTCAATCCCCAGCACCTCAGTTTCTTTATTTTAAGCTCAATCAAAAAAAAAAAAAAAAAAAAAAAAAAAAAGGAAAAGGAAAAAAAAAAAAAAAGAAACTAAGGGGCAGCTGTAAACTCATCATGGAAATTTTTCTGTTTACCACTGAAAACTTGAGAGATGTCTCATATGGGTTTTAAATTAAAGCACATTCAAATTAATAATTTCAAATATATAAGACAAAGCAGTTCTTGGTATATGTAAGTCCATGGGATACTGCACACTCAAGTACTAGTTCCTTATCTACAATTTTGCCTCTTATACAATTAAGACCCTTCCTCTCCTAAGAGTGTATATTTCTAAGAGTTGATCACTATGATATTTAAAAATACCATTAGCTAAAGCTTCGCAACCAGGGGCAACCAAGGTGGAGAAAAGTAGTTAAATATGTAATATACTACTTGCTAAACTAATATCTAAAATTAGATAAATATTAGGCTATCTCTTAACAGGAGATTGTTTTTCTTACCCAAATATCTATGCCCAATATTTCCAATACATTTATTAAAAATCAGATAATTTTTAAAATTAATCTTCAGGGAATATTATTTTTTAAACTCTGAATATGTACTGTAGTCAACACTGTACCTTAATTGGACCTGCACTGTGAAGTCACATTTGGTCCCAGAAATATCCCTAAAATAGAGTAAGAATTACAGTTATTTTCAAAATATGCACATGAAATTGGATTCAAAGATACTATTATTCCAGAAAGGTTCTTCAAATTATCAGAGATATAACTATTCTTAAAGTAAGTAATAATATTTTCAATACTATTATTTGTATGACTACTAACATTAACTTACCCAATAAATTGTTTTTGAAAAATCACTTTATCAAAGGCCAAACTGCAAGTTATACCTGAAGACAACTTACATGGAACTACTGATTTGCTGTACTTGTTGTGGTGTCAATGCAAATGCAAAACAGGTTTCTCGAAAGCGCTGACTGTTGTCTGATGCTAAAGAAGACAAGAATTATAATTTTAATTATAAGTATCAATACAGAAGACAATAGCAAAAAACACAGGTCTTTAATTTACTTGAACATATTCTAGAATTTAGATACCAAGATAATTAAAGCACTAAAATTATATAAGAAGTATGCTATTGTAATATAATTGCAATATAATAAACAGGTATAAAAATGATTGCTGTCAAAAATAACGCACTGATTAGAATTCAGGAAATAAGAAAAATTAATAAAAAATGATCATATAAATGTTTGCACCCATAAAGAACATGTATAAAAACATACTGAGGTTTAATAAACCCTTTTAAAGATTCATGGTTTATGAGTTATAACAATATCTGTCTTGAGATCTGCCATTGCAAGATGGCATTCAATATTTAAGGCAAATGATGAGTTTTATCATCTCCTATTTAACTATATCATACAAGTTTTATACAATAAATATCATGTACAGTTTATCCTATTCTTTGATGACTTTACTCCAAAGTTTGCTTGTTATTATTTCAAAAAAGGAAAGAATTATAACAAGGGAAGGAAAGAGATAGAGGAAGGAAAGGAGGGATAGAGCAGAGGGAAAGAGAAAACATCCAGCAAATAGGCTGGAGCAGGGACTCTTATACTATGCTGGCTCTTTCCACCAAATGAAAACACAAGGCGAAGGTATCAGTCTGAGTCCCAGAAGATGCCTCTCACCAGATACCCTGATCCTGGATTTCAAGCTTCTAGATCCTGAAAAACAAATTTCTGTTTACAAGCAAAAAATAAAATAAACTATGCTGTGTAATCAACAATAGTTCTATTGGCTTTCCATGTATACACATGTGCATACATATAAATATACATGTGTATATATATATGCATATATATATAAACACACACGAACATATAGCACATTCCCTCAGTGCCTGGCAAAAAGCAGCACTGAAGGACTACTTATTGTTTGAGTAAAGGAACACAAAAATTTAAGAAATATCAGATTAAACTGTTTAAATGGTCCTTTTCCAGGGCAATTTTCTAGAATAAAGAGATCAATAAGAATTACTACCATGGAGGAGTTCCTGGCCTGTAGCCATTTAAGACACACTGGAAAAGCAATGGAAGTTGACTTTTTCAATCTCTTGCTTACACTGGGCTTGATCCTGTTTGCAAGCAGCACGTCCTTTACAACTGCCACCCAAATTGCAGTATGTCATATCTAAAAACCTGTATGTGGTGGCATATACCTATAATCCTAGTGGCTCAGGAAGCTGAGCAAATAGGATGGCAAGTTTAAAGACAACCTTAGGATCTTTAGATTATGTAGAGGGAAATGAGAGAGGGAAGGGTGGGGGTATGAAAAATGGTGGAATGAGACAGACATCATTACCCTATGAACATGTGTGATTAACAAGAATGATATGAATGTACATCATGCACAACCAAAGAAATGAAAAATTGTACCCCATATGTGCACAATGAATCAAAATGAAGTCTGTAAAAATAAAAACAAAATTAAAAATAAAAAAGACAGCCTCAGCAATTCTGCGAGACCCTGTCCCTAAATAAATATAAAAAGGGCTGGGGATGTAGCTCAGTGGTTAAGCAACCCTAGGTTCAATCTCTGGTACCAAAAGACAAAACAACAACAACAAAAAAGCACAAAATAGAAAACTGTATAAGGCAGGGGCAGTGACACATGCCTATAATCCCAGTGGTTTGGGAGGCTGAGGCAGGAGGATCTTAAGTTCAAAGCCAGTTTCAGCAAAAGCAGAGCACTGCTAAGCAACTTGGTGAGAACCTGTCTCTAAATAAAATACAAAATAGGGCTGGGGATGTAGCTCAGTGATGGAGTGCCCCTGAGTTCAATCCCTGATACCACATGCAACCCCCCCCCAAAAAAACCCTACAAATATATCAGTTACAAAACCAATGAAAGCTCCTTGGCCTATACCCAAAGGACTTAAAATCAGATTACTACAGTGATGCAGCCACATCAATGTTCATAGCTGCTCAATTCACAATAGCTAGATTGTGGAACCAATCTAGATGCCCTTCAATAGATGAATGGATAAAGAAACTGTGGTATATATACACAATGGAATATTACTCAGCCATAAAGAAGAATAAAATTATGGCCTTTGTAGGTAAATGGATGATGTTGGAGTCTGTTATGGTAAGTGAGATTAACCAATCCCCAAAATCCAAAGGCTAAATGGTCTCTCTGATAAGTGAAGGATGATGCATAATGCAGGGTGGAAGGGTGGCAAGAATGGAGGAAGGATAGATAGCACAGAGGGAAGGGAGGGGTGGGGTCGGGGTGGGGGGTAAGAATAATAACAGAATGTATGACAGACATCATTGCCCTGTATACATGTATGAATGCACAGATGGTGTGACTCTACTTTGCATACAACCAGAAAAACAATAGCTGTACTCCATTTGTGTTCAATGAATCAAAAATTAAATAAACAAAAAGAAAAGAAAAGAAAAAGAAAGAAAGGTGCCCTGATCTAAAATTTTATCTCAATTTGTTTGTTTTCCCCTTGATACTGAGATGTGAACCTAGGGGCTCTCTAGCACTGAGCTACATCTTTAGCCCTTTAAAATTTCTGTTTTGAGATAGGGTCTCATTAAATTGCTGAGGTTGACTTTGAACTTGTGGTCCTCCTGTCTCAGCCTCCCTAGCCACTAGGATTGTAGGTGTGCATCCTTGCACACTCTGTTACGAGTATCTCTTAAAGCCCAGATTTGTGTTTCTGCTTTATGTGCTGTGAGAAGACTTTTTCCAAAAGAATCTATGACCACCAATCAACTGCGAGTCAGAAAAGGTTATCTTAATTGTGAAGTGTCAACCGGGTAATGGCCAATAACTAAGGGTCAGAATGTAGAGAGGCAAACATTTCCCTCTGTCAGCAATGTGCCTAGCTCCTTTGCTTTTCTGAGGATATATCTCCATAAAAATTCTAGTCCAATGAGCTTAGACTAATTTAAATCTTTGACTCCATATAAAACAGTGCTAAAGTAATTTCCCAAGTACAAAAATTTACATTCTCTAGGCAAAGTTTCAGATTCATTTTAGAATATAAGACTATACTAAGTTTGTTAAAAACTGATTTAGAGAGAGATTGTGGCTAAAATAATGAGAATATTTCTTGAGCCACACATAGAAATCAGGTTTATTACTTAATAATCTTATTTCTCTTTACATAGAAATTGCAATGTTCACGGGTTTGCTCTTATTTATTTAGAAAACTGCTTTTCACACTGTGGTTTTCAGGCTTAATTCCTGCTATGAATGCCAGTGAAGACTTTGTAGTTTTGGTTTTAGATAGTTATCTAGAAATCATTCTGGGACTTAGGTATGTAGCTCAGTGATAGAGTGCTTACATAGCACATATGATGCCCTGGGATCAATTCCCAGCACTACAAAAATAAAATTAAATACTTTTCTAAAATGAATTAGGCTATCATTAACCCTTCCAGAAAAATTCAGACTACAAAAGAAAAAAGATAACTGAATTTTCATACTGAAAGTAGTCTTACATAATCATCCTAAACAACCAACAATTATTTGTGGTGTACATTTAAGAGGATACAACAGACAATTCATAGGCATATAGGAAAAAATATCTGTAGAACATTGAAGCATAAAATATAAATGTCACATTCCATTTTACATAAAATCTAATTTACAAAAATACCTAGAATTTTATGCAAAACTTCAACCTTTTTAAACTTCTATTTTTCTGTTTTTAATATACATGATATTAGTACAATGGTAATTCCTCTGAACCTCAATTTTGTCCTCTGAAAAGCAGGCTAATATCTTTTGACATATGACATTTGCCCGAGATTTTGCTGAGGGGTACATTTGACCAGTAAGTTTGCAGACCACTGATGGAGAGTCCAACCTTCCCTTCAACATTTTCATTTATTCTTCATTAGAGATGAGAAGATAGAGGAGAAGTAGCCATTACTTTGTCAGGAAGAAGATGGCTATTGATGAATAGATTAATTGAAAGAAAGCTTACAGTCAAATAGAGAATAGCAAAATATATTAGAAAGAAGAAAATAAAAGAAAAAATTAAATTAAATTAAAAAAAAGAAAGAAGAGATTACAAAGACCTGGTTCCCCAACTGGTGTGCTACTCATTTGCCACGTGACCTTAAGTCCTTATGCACTTTGAATCTGTTTCCTCTGACATTTATATAACACACACGCCTACCTCATAGGGTTATTTTGAAGAAAATAAGTAACATATTTAAAACAATCAACAATTTCCTTGTCTGCTCCTTTTTCTACTTATGCCCCTATACTAAATCAAGATATATAATGTTGTAGCTTCTACCCACTGATGCCATACAGAACTGGCCTAATCTCACTATCCAGTGACAGCCATTCTTCAAATATCTAAAGAGAGCATTAATGTGCCCTTCCCTTTATATCACCTCTCTTCCCACATATTCCAGATGATCACTAGCCCGATCTTCTCTTCTAGACATACCCCAGTTTGTTACATGCTTTTTAAAAGTGATAGCTAAAACTGAACATACTTTGTTATAACCTGTATTATTTGTTCAAAATATAGGCTGTCCTTCTGTATTGGTCCACCCCCATGGGAGGATTATACCTCCAGTATAACATTATCCTTCCACTCAATGAAATGTGAGTGGAAGTGTATAACTTGCAGCAGATCTTTAAGAGCCATCCTGTTTTTTGTCTTTCCTTTCCCCCTGCCTTGATCCCAGAGGTAAGAGAACACAGCAAAGTCACAGCCATCTGCAACTGTAAGTAATATATAAGTGAGAAACAAACCTTAGTTGTTTGCCTCTGAGATTTCTGGTTGCTTGTAAGCGACTGATAAATTATTCCAGATGTGATGTGCACAGAACATTAAGTTTATTAACAGCTACCATCTGGTATTGTTAATCTATCCCACAATCATAAAGAAAAGGTATAAGTACCCTTTTTGGGTGATGAAACTGAGGTTCAGACTCGAGTATGGTGACTTTTATGAAACTTGACATACCACATTTCTGGTTTTTGCTTTATATTTGCAGTGTTGGGATCAAACTCAGCACCTTGAGCTTACTAGGCAAGAGCTCTAACAATAAAATAAATGACATTCTGGGCCCTTAAAGGCTCTTTTCAAATAGTTGTTTTAGATATAAGACCATTAGCAATTTATGCATCTAATAATTGCACCTAGTCTGGCCAGCATGGGAATTGTTACTAATTTAATGGTTGATCAAGATCCTGGAAGAAGTTCAATTTGCATGTAAAATTTTTCCTGGTCTGCTTTTGATGAACATTCTATTTAATTATCCAATCTTGTTCCATATCTATATATATATATATGTTTGCATAAGGGCATCATATGTGAGAATATTAAAACCCTTAGAAATTTACAACAAATATTTCCCCCAGTCTGCATTTTTTCCATTTTGGATACATCTTTTGATAATATAAAAGTTAGATTTTTATGTAGTCTATGCACTCTGTTGACCATCTTTTAAAATTTTTTCTACTAATTCTAAGCTTATTTGTTTCTTCAATCATCACAAAATTAAATTTTTCGTTTTTATGTAATTATTTAATCCATCCAAAACTTATTTTAGTATACATTTTAAAAACCTAAATTTGTTACTCCAAATTCTTTACAGTTATATTAATACTATTTTTTAAATAATCCTTTTCCCTCTGGATATGTGTACTTCTTCTTTAATTATATATTAAAACTCTATTCCCAACAGGTTTCATTTCTGGGTTATTTTCCCACTGATCTTTTTTCCTAGTGTTAGTATGACTGTTTGTTATTATGTTTTAATCTCTTATCATTAGATTTCTAAATATTCATTCCTTTTTTCCCCCAGAACTTTAACATGGAGTTTAGACATATATTCAGAAGAATTTTCAAATGTTATGATTTTTAAAACTCAATGGCGTTTTAAGTAGAATTACAATAAGCCTATGAATTATTTTCAGAACTGCTATCTTCATATCATTAATCTTTCCTGTCTTGGAGTACTGTACCTGTGTCCATTTATTCATATTCTCAAGGATTTATTTCCATCACACAGATTAGTGACATAGTCACCATTAATTTTATTCTGAGCAAAAAATGTTACAGGAAAAAGAATTCATATAAATCGAATGCTCTGTAATCAAAAAAGAATCAAGATGATTTCTATGTGTTGTAAGGGAATGGTCTCTTCAAAATACATCACTAAAGGGACAAAGACACACATATGCCCTGCGTTCAATCCCCAGCACCACACACACAAAAAGGCGGGGGGGGGGGGCACATGTACTTTTTTGGGTACTAGGGATTAAACCCAGGGGCACTCCACCACTGAGCCACATCCCCAGCCCTATTTTGTATTTTATTTAGAGACACGGCCTTGCTAAGTTGCTGAGGCTGGCTTTGAACTGGTGATCCTCCTGCCTCAGCCTCCCAAGCCGCTGGGATTACAGGGGCGCAACACTGCACCCAGCTCCAGCTACATGTCACCTTTTGTATCAGAGAAAAAATAAAAATATATAAAGCTATTGGCATTTTTGAGAAAAATGAAAGCAAGGACAAATTCCTAATCATTAGATCTCTAAATATTCATTCCTTTTTTCCCCCAGAACTTTAATATAGAAATAAAAATAAAGAAAAATTAATTAAAAATGATAACCTATGGGAGGCAAGAATGGGATAGGAGTGAGAGTTTGACATATACTCCCTACCCCGACAAGTACTGTGGATTGAACCCAGGACTTTTATGATACTGAGTTGGCACTCTTACTACTGAGCTAAATTTTAATATGGTTTTAGAGTTAATTTTTACTTTTAAATCAAACTCAAAAGATAAAATTAAACAAAAAAGAGTATTTCTAACATTTTAAACATTTATGATATTTTTAAATAGAATCTCATTTTGGTTGTTATTCAAAGTGCTTTATTATATAATACTGACTTTTGTTTTTCTAAGTTCTCTACTCAAATTGAACTTAAAATGACACTTTTAAGTTTTATATAGCTAATTCCTTAGGATTTGTAGATAAGCCAGCCTTCCTTTAACTACAAGGAAGGAAAACTTCTCTAACATTTATACCTTTAATTCTAATTCACATCTTCATCACATAGGCTAGAACTTTAAAAAGAATGTTTATAGGCATAGTGTTCTAGACATACTTGTTTTGCCCTAAAGTTTGATGTATCTTTAAATACTGTCATTCTTAAAAATCACCTGAAAAACTGCTTTAAAATATGCACACCTGCAAATTTGTTCCCAGTGAGAATGTTTCTAAAGCACATCCACTATTAAGACCATACCTAGGGCTGGGGCTGGAGCTTGGTGGTAGGATGCATGTTTCTATTTAAATCCCAGAAAGTTAATGCATTCTCAAAGAGTGAGACTTTAGAGTCTCACCTCAGTTCCATAATTTAATTTATGGAACCATAATTTTTCCATAATTAAGGGCAAGCTATGAGACCTCTCCATTCCTCAGTTTCTTTATCTATAATATCACACAGAATTACCTGAGGATTATTTTGATGATAAAACAGTAACATGTAGAACACTGTGTATCTAATAAGCACTCAATAAATGTTAGCAATTAATAAATCTAGTGAATTAATATATTTTCCAATACCAAACCACATAGAAATTCTGAGAATAAAGTTATTCCTTCAACATTCTGATAAATTAAAGAACAGAACTATAAAGTGAAACTGAATGATAGGGAGAAGGTAGGGGTGTGTGAGAGAGAGAGAGAGAGAGAGAGAGAGAGAGAGAGAGAGAGAGTGTGTGTGTGTGTGTGTGTGTTTAAGAATGTGTGTGTAATGCTACATTACCTGCTCCTCAAAAAAAAATTTTAAAGAATTTACCAGCAAATGTATCAAACCAGAGTAGTATTTTACTAACAGTCTCAAGTTATTTACCAGTATATTCATTTTTTTATAGTACTTACATAACATTGTATGTAGAAAAAAAGTCTGGAATTTGGAAACTTCATGAGGGTTCTGAAATATATTAACACAAAATTGTGCTCATATTTCTTCCTAATATTTATAAACATATATTCCTTCTATGTGATTTATATCCACTTTTGGGAGGTTATCTGAGGTTGGGGAGTGGGAGAAAGACTGGGAGAGATTGATCAGTGAGTACTGAGTTACAGTTAGGAGTAAAAAGTTTTGGTGTACTACTGCAGTGAAGCAACTAGACAACAATACTGTATTGTACATTTCAAAAAGCTGGAGGCTGAGGCAGAACAATCACAAATTCAAAGCAAGCCTCAAAAACTTAGCAATACCCTGTCTCAAAAGGGGGAGGTGGGGGGTAAAGATGTGGCTCAGTGGTAAAGCATCCCTGGGTTCAATCCAGGTAACCAAAAGGAGAAGGATTTGGGAAGGGGGTGGGGGTGGGGCAACCAGGGATTGAATCTAGGGGCACTGTATCAGTGAGCCACATCTCTCTTTTTATTCTGAGACAGGGTCTCACTAAGATGCTTAGGGCCTCCCTAATTTACCAAGGTCAGCCAAGAATTTGTGGTCTTCCTACCTCAGCCCCTTGAGTCACTAGAATTTATAGGCATGTGCTACCAAACCTGGCTTGAATGTTTTCATCATGAGGAAATGATAAATCTCAGGAAAAAGATATGTTAAACCTGATTTTACCGTTATACATTATATATCAAAATATGTGCATTCTATAAATATGTATATTTTTATAAAATAAATTTAAATTTTAAAAATGATTGAATTTTGAGAATATCTTTTCATTTCAACACACACAGAATTCTCTAATTCATATCTATGACTGCAAAGTGTCTACTATATATACAGAACTTTATTTTTTACTTTTATGTTTATTACATTCTTCCTCATGTTTCCATTTTTAAATTTAAAACTAAATTCCTGGTTCTTCACCATCTTTTTAAATGATAAAGCATGTAGCACTTCTTTTTTTCATATGTAATGCCTTGCTTTCACAATCTAGCCTTTTAACTTCATGCTTTAAATCTTTTGTCTTAACACAGAGCAATAACTTCAAAAGTTTGTGTTTTGAACTAGATACTTTATAGTCAAATATATATATTTCTATCTGTATTTTAGACAAATGGGAAAATCATGTTCTCTAAATATTTATAATATATAAAACTCAACAAATATGTAATATATTCAATGGTTTTGGTCTGTTTTCACCATTGGTTAATGTTATTTTTCCTTGCATTAGGTTTTTTTTGTTTTGTTTTGTTTTTGGAACCAGGGATTGAACTCAGGTGCACTTGGCCACTGAGCCAGATCCTCAGCCCTATTTTGTATTTTATTTAGAGACAGGGTCTCACTGAGTTGTTTAGGGCCTTGCTAAATTGCTGAGGCTGGCTTTGAACTCGCAATCCTCCTGCCTCAGCATCCCGAGTTGCTGGAATTACAGGCGTGCGCCACCGCGCCCAGCTGCATTTAGTTTTTTGAGAAAAAAATTATTTATATTTTAGAGTTCCATTACTGACTGTTCTTATCTAACTATGCTTATTGTACATTCTGGGACTATTTCTAGTTTGTCCTCTACACCAATGATTTTCTACATTATCTATTTTTCATTTTCAACAGAGATTTAATTTTAGATGCTATTTTTTTTCCTTTTTTCTTGGTGCATTATAATTACATAATGAGATTCACTGTAACATATTTGTACATAAATACAATATAACAAAAATTGGTCAGTTTTGTTCCCCAGTACTTGCCTTTTCATCCCCTCTTCCTAGTCCTTTTCTTCTACTCTACTGGTCCTCCCTTCTCTTTTCATGAGATCTACACCCCCCCACACACACACACACAAACACACACAGGCCTGCACAGGCCATTTTCTTTCATTTCTCTATAGCTTCTACACATGAAAGAAAATATATAATGCTCTGAGTTTGGCTTATTTTGCTTAACATAGTGCTCTCAGGTTCTACCCATTTCCCTGCAAATGACGAATTCATTCTTCTTTATGGCTGAATAAAGCTCCACTGTGCATATATAGCATGTTTTCTTTATCCAATCATCTGTTGATGGACACTGAGGCTGGTTCCATAATTTGGCTATTGTGAAATATACTGCTAAAAATATGGGTAGGCATATATAACTACAGTGCGCTGGCTTTCTTTTTTCTTTCTTCTTCTTCTTCTTTTTTTTTTTTTTTTTGTTGTTACTGTTCCAGGGATTAATCCCAGGGGCACTTAACCACATCCCCAGCCCTATTTTGTATTTTATTTAGAGACCGGGTCTTCCTGAGTTGCTTAGGGCCTCACTGAGTTGCTGAAGCTGGCTTTGAACTCTCGATCCTCCTGCCTCAGCCTCCCAAGTGCTGGGATTACAGGCGTGCACTACCATGGCCGGCTCCCCAGTCCTTATTTAAAAAGATTTTTCCAAGTCCTGTGGCACACATCTGTAATCCCAGTGGCTCCAGAGGCTGACGCAGGAGAATCGAGTTCAAAGCCAGTCTCAGCAACAGTGAGGCACTAAAGCAACTCAGTGAGACTCTCTCACTAAATAAAAAATACAAAATAGGGCTGAAGATGTGGCTCAGTGGTCGCATGCCCAAGTTCAATTCCTGGTACTCTCTCCCAACTCCCACCGCTCCCCCCACCAAAAAGTGCCTAATAGAAGTGGACTTACAGTGATTCCGAGTTCAAACCCCGGTACCAAAAAAATTTTTTTTTATTTAGAGACACGGTCTCGCCAAGTTGCTTAGGGCCCCGCTATATTGCGGAGTCTGGCTTTGAACTCATAATCCTCTTGCCTCAGCCTCCCTGGCTGCTATGATTACTGGCATGTACCACCATGCCCAATCCAACTTTAATTCTTTAGGATATATACCAAGGAGTGGTGTAGCTAGGTCCTGTGATGGTTCCATTCCTAGTCTTTTGAGGAACCTCCATACTGATTTCCACAGTACCTGTACTAATTTACAATCCTACCAACAATGTAAATGTGTTCCCTTTCCCCCACATATGTGCCAATATTTATTATTATTTGTATTCTTGATGGCTTTGATTACTATGTTCTTGTATGTTGGAATACAAATAGGATCAGACTCTTGTGAGAAATTCTTTCTCAATTTCTAACAGTCTTAAATGTGGAATATTTTTAATGGGTGAAAATATTACTTTTAGAATCTGTGGCCTTTTCTCGGTTGTTCTAAAAGTTTTTTCCAGGTCAAGATTCTCAAATCTGGGTATATATTAGAATAACCTGGAGAATAAAAGGAAACAAATTAAAAAACCAGACTATACCCTAAATTACAACCAATACCACTAATTACAACATCAGGAGTTTCTTAAAAACTTTCCAAGTGATTCTAAATGTGCAGTCATAGTTGAGAAATCTATTCGAGACTGATAAGTTGAACTGCCTAACAAAAGACTTAAGAGGAGTTAAAACTGCCAGTGTAGCACATGTATCTACTTATGCTCTCTTCCAAATTCAAGTAAAAGGTTAATGAAGGGATTTGGTTTGTTTGCTAGTTTAGGTTTTATGCTTCAAAAGAACAACCCAACCAGGATAGGGCAAAATGAACAAGAGAGCAACAAAACTGCAAAAAGTGGACAGCAGGTATATGAGTGGCTTAAAAAAAAAAAAAGAAAGAAAGAAAGAAAAAAGAAAAAGACCAAGGGAAAACCAGCAGTGAGGCTGAGTGAAACAGGACAACCAACCCAACATACAACAGAAAATACCTCCAGAAGTAGGACTAAAAGTAAGATGGCTAAAATAAGAAATCTTTAATCTATGAAGTAACCAGATCCCCAGGTTCCTTTCAGGCAGCTGGAAAATTGCCCCTCCTTCATCCTACAAGTCTGTTGGAAATGCCCAAAAAGGAAACTCAAAACTAAAACTAAGTCCATGGACTCTGGTGGTATATGCAGGTTTAAAAAAAAAAAAAAAAAAGGAGCCCCAGGGGTATAGCTCAGATGTTGAGTGCTTGTTCTCAATCCAATTCCCAACACTACAAACAAACAAACAAATCAAGCAAACAAACAGCATGTCAACATGACCAAACATAAGAAGGGAACCCTATAACGTGAACTAATAGGAGACCAAAATCACAATAAGATGGGTGTAGGGGAGGAGTTTGGGAGAAGATAGGGATTATAAAAACTTCCAAAGAGACTGAAAAGGCTACCATTAATATTCACAGTAATAAGAGAAGAGTTTGCACCTGAAACAATTACCCTGGCATTGCTAAAAAGGAAATATCTAGAGTGCACATATAGACAGAGAAGCGAAGCGAAGCGAAGCGAAGAGAAGAGAAGAGAAGAGAAGAGAAGAGAAGAGAAGAGAAGAGAAGGGAAGAGAAGAGAAGAGAAGGTAAGGTTAGGTTAGGTTTTTGGAGCATAAAAATACAGTAACAGAAAGAAAAGCTCTAAAGACAGGCTGGAACATAAATTTGAGGAACTTTCTCAGAAAGTAAAGCAAAAAGACAAGGAGTAAGAAAATACATAAAATTAAAGGTTTATTCTGAGAATAGAAATTCCAAGGGGAAAGAATAGAGAAACTAAAGGGAACGAAAAAGTAAAATAATTTGACAAAACTTCCTAAGCCATAAAGAACAAGTTTCCAGATTATCATTATATTCCCAGTACAATGTCTGAAATGGACCTGACTTCTTATTCTGACAAAAAACTTCAGAATCTTTAGAATAAAAAAATCTGGGGCTGGGGATATAGCTCACTTGATAGAGTGCATGCCTCACAAGCACAAGGCCCTGGGTTCAATCCCCAGCACCGCAAAAAAAAAAAAAAAAAAAAAACTGCACGTCTCTGAGGAGATGTGAGAAAGAACAAATTTCATAAAAATATTAGAAACCAGTAGCTCTTCAAACTTTTCAACAGCAACATTATAAATAGAGGACAATGGAAAAAAATACAACCTTCAAAATTCTAAAGAGAAAATCATCTCACCTTGAATTCTACACTCAACCAAAACTATCAAGTATGAAAACAGAAGAAAACTTTCTCAGACATGCAAAGTCTCAAAAAATTTATCTTCCATGAAGCCTTTCTCTGTGAGCAACTAGTGGATATATTACACTAAAAGGACACAGTGAGATTCTGTCTCAACAAACCAACACACACAGCCCCCCAAAGGAGACAATGAAAAGAAAACCTTAGACTGGTGCTGCTTCAGCAGCACATATACTAAAATTGGAATGATACAAAGATTAGCATGGCCCTTGTGCAAGGCAGACAGATAAATCTGTGAAGCCTTTCACTGGGGGTGGTGGGGAGAAAGAATCTAAGAATGACAGCTATGAAACAGGTTTAGCAAAATATGAATTCAGAAGGCTCAGGGAGAGAATTCTTATAGAAGATGAAACTGACACAGAAGATTAAACCCTATGCATATGAATTTAGACATTTGTCTTATGAGGCAATTTACACAAATAATGAAAAAGTCTGGGAACAAAAGAAAGATGAGTACATGGAAGGGGGTAAGACCATTACAAAAAAACAAAGAAAATAAAAGGTATTCAAGAAAGAAAAAAACAGTTTAAGGGTTGGGGATATAGCTCAGTTGGTAGAGTTCTTGCCTTACATGCACAAGGCCCTGGGTTCTAATCCCCGGCACCACAAAAACAAACAAACTAACAAAACAAACAAAAAACAGTTTAAAACTCAGCTACAAATAATTTACATGTGCAGTTATAAAAATTAATAATGAAATGACATAAACAAAATTACAACATAATGAAGAGAAGACAACAAATTTTATGGCAGGGATGAAATATAAATTAAATCCTTATTTTCCATGGTAGGAAAGCAGTATGTAATGTCTTAAAAACACAAGAATTTATAATGCAAGCATGTTATTTCTAGATTAAAAACAAAACAAAACAAAAAAGCCAAAAGAGGTCAAAATGGCTGCCCCTAGAAAGGGAAATGAGAAAAGGAGGGGTGTTTTTTGGTACCAGGGATTGAATCCAGAGGTGCTCAACCACTGAACCACATCCCCAGCTATTTTTATTGTTTTTATTTTGAAATAGGGCCTCACTAAGGCTGGCTTGGAACTTTCCATTCTCCTGCCTCAGCCTCCTGAGCTGCTGGAATCACAGGCATGTGCTACTATACCCAGCTATTATTTCTTTTAAACAAACCTAGTTGACCCCTTATGTTCATTTACAACTTTCAACAACAACACCCTAAGAAACAGCAAAAGTCAAAAAAAGAAAGAAAAAAGAAAACCCAGGCATGTACACAAGACAAAGATGGGCTCTTCTGAACTTTGGGCATGCCTTCAAAGGAAATATTCTACATGGTACAACTATCAAGTATTTGAAGAATGTGAGAGTAATAATCTGATTCAAATTATCTGAAATTCTTTTTTTTAATGTCAAAATGGAAATAACTTCCCACAAACACTATCAAAAAAGAATATACAATTGTAAAAATTCAGACGACAGGAAATTAATACAGAGATGGAAAGATGGATAGATTAAATGGATAGATATTTTAGATGGATGGATAGATCAGATGGATAGATGGGTTAATGGGATATGTTTTCTCAGCTTTTTTCCTATGTCTGTGCGCACAGGTTTAGTCATGCACCCCTTAAGTACAGGGACACATTCTGAGAAATGTGCACAATTCATTTGTACAAACCACAGAGTACACTTACACAAACTAAGATGGCTAAGATTTTATGAGATATAATCTTGTGGGATCACAATCACATATTTAGTCTGATATTGCCTAAAACATTTTCAGCATATGACTCTATATACTTGTAGTTAACAAAAACTGGTTTGTAGTACGTTTATATCTTTGTTGCCTGCTTTTGTTTTTTGTTTAAAATATGAGTGGACATGATACATATTCAAATCAACATCATCATTTACAGTGAGGCATAGCAGCAGTGAAGGTACATCTATTTTATTAATAAACTCACTAAAGGTACAAATCATCCAAATTCCCCTTTATAAATAAGATCTCTATTAACATTACAGAATGTACTTAACTGAGTGCTACTCCTGTGAGTTCATTTGGAAATATTTTCTATTAGAAGGGGTTCTGAGTTATTATAAATCAGTTTCTAAGCAAATTGGTTCCTACAGTACAGATTTCATGCTGTTTAACATAGGAAAGGACACTTTCCATGTCCATGGAAGACTACTTTCTGTAACCATGTTTAGTTGAGGGAGAAACTAAATGAAAGAGAACCAGTACAGATACCATATAGCTGAGTTTTAAAAAAATAGTGACTATTACTCTTCCAAGAGTATTTTTGATATAAAAAGCACAGGGCTAATCATACCACTCCTGTTTCAAAGATTTTAATTTGGTGTGGCATTCAAATTAAAGCCAGTGGCATTATCATTTTAGAAAATTTTAATTATCATTTTTTATCATTTTTTTCTATAAAACCAACAACAATAAAATAATTAAAAGAAGCAGGGCTTATAAAATATTTGCAACCATAGTGAAAGAATTTTTTTTTTTTTTTTAATTCTTATTTCTTAGCAGCAGATCACTGGCCTCTAAGATTGCATTTCCCTTCAGAGTTCAGGCAATCTCACATTACTCATTTAGCTTGGTACAGTTCTACTATATCTACTAGTTGCCATTTGGGACTCTCTTGCCCTCATTCCTCTTTTCTGGCTGACAAGTCATTCTTCCCGGCCTAGCTCTTCTGGGGTTTAGTTTCTCTTGCTAGTCCACCAAAGAACTGATGGTGATTTTGTTTGTAAGTGAGAGTGAGGGTTTTGATTTGTTTACTTGTCTGGTGAACCTACAGTGAAGTCAATAACCACAGTTTCCCCTTTGATCCTTCCCTTTTTTCTACCAACTTTCCCATGTACTTGAATTTATCACTTGCTTTTACAGTTCTTTCAGAGGATGTCTTCCAGATCTATCAATTAATCAGAGCTTCTTTTCACTTACTCAGGTAGAGACAGTTATAAGGAAACACAAATCTAGTAAGAGGTCTGGGCAGATAGAACCAGTTAGGATATCTCTCATGTGGAAAGCAAAGTTACTGGACTAGATGAGAACACCTGACCATTTTCTATGAGTCAAAAAATAACAGAACTTCTGGTAACACCAACATTTAAGGGTCAAGTAAAATAAGGAATGAAATGACCAAAATACAAAATAAAAAACAGGAGAAGCTTGTTTTCAGGTCTAAGTTGCTTAGTGGTTGAGGCCAGCTTGAAACCTGAATCCTCCTGCCTCAGCCTCCTGAGCCACTGAGATTACAGGTGTGTGCTGCCACAACCCGCTCTATTGTGAATTCTTAACTCCACAAAATATCGTATACCAACAAAGGCAAGATAAAAGGTGTCTGAGACATACAAAAGGTAAAAGAACTCAGCCATCCTCACATTTAAAGAAATGGCAAAGAAAGTCATTTAAGTAAAGGAAAATGATACCAGATTGAAATCTGCATGTACAAAAAGAAATAAGGAACATCAGAAATGGAAACAACATAGATAAATATGATGAACTACTTTGTTATTTAACTATCTGTAGGAGACAATTGTTTAAAGCAAAACCAATAACATATTCTTAATTTTAAAACAAACAGAAATAAAATGTATAAGAAAAGCACTAAAGCCAGGAGAGCAAAAATTGAAATATACTGTTTTAAGTACATACATGAAGTGGTAAAATGTCACTTAAAGGTAGACTGTGATGAACTAGAGATGTATGCTACAAGCCTGAAGGCATCTTCTAAAATAATACAACCATTAACCAACAAAGGAAGCAAGAATAGAATCACAAAAAATAATCCAAGAGAGGGCACATGAAAAAAAGGGGGAATCAGATATAAAGAACAGACTCAGAAGGATGAGGCAGGAGGATCACAAGTTGTAGGCCAGTCTCAGCAATTAGTGAGACCCAGTCTAAAAATTTTTTGAAAAGGACCAAGGGTGTAGCTCAGTGGTAAAGTGCTGCCTGCCTACAAAAGAACAGATGGGACAAAAAGAAAGTAAGTACCAAGATGGTGGATTTAAAATCAACCACATTAATAATAAGACTAAATAACATAATTAAAAGACTGATATCATTAGACTGAAAGATACTGTCAAGATCAACTTATAACCTCTTCACAGGAAACTCACTTCAGATATAAAAACATAAGTTAAAAGTAAAGGATGGAAAAATACACCATGATGACAAGGATGAATAAGAACTTAGCATGATCAAAACAAGGCTGCGGTGAAAACCTACTTCAGACAATGCAGATTTCAGAGCAAAAAATACTACCAGGGATAGAGAACATCCCTGAATAAAGATAAAGGAATAAGAGAAATACCAATCATAAATATTTACACCTGTAATAACAGGACAGGGATGGGGATGTAGCTCTGCACATGCAAGGACCTGGGTTTAACCCAAGTACCAGAGGAAGTAGTAGTAGTAGTAGTCAAAGACAAAGAGGAGGAAGAAAACATGGAACCTGTCCTCATAACTTTGGACTTGGCAACACACATACTAAATATATAAACATGCCACAGAAACATATACACATTTACATATGTATACATACACAAGATTATTTTGTCATAAAAGGAATGAAGTTCTGATACATGCTGCAACAACGATGAACTTTGAAAATATGCTAATAAGTCAGACAAAAAAGACAAATATTACATGTTTCCACCTATTTGAAATATTCAAAATAGACAATTTATTAGAGACACAAAGTAGATTAGGAGTTACTGGGGGAGAGAGAGAATGAGGAATTATTGTTCAATAACTCAAGTATAAAGGTACTGTTTAGGGTGATCTAAATGTTTTAGAAAGAGTTTCATTGTTTAACATTGTGAATGCAATAAATGCCACTGAACTGTGGCACTTAGAATAGAGTTGTCCGTCAGTGGTAAAGCATTTGCCTAGCACATGTGAGGCATTGAGTTCAAACTTCAGCACCACATAAAAAAATAAAGGTATTGTGTCCATCTACAACTAAAAATTTGGGGAAAAAAAAGTTTAAAAACTGTCAGTTAGAAATTGTAAAATAAGGCCAGGCATGGTGGCCCACACCTGTAATCCCAGCAGCTTAGGAGGCTGAGACAGGAGAACTGAAATTTCAAAGCCAGCCTCAATAATTAAGTGAGGCCCTAAGTCACTGAGCAAGACCCTGTCTCTATATAAAAAGTAATAAGGTCTGGGGATGTGACTTGGTGGTTAAATAAGCACTGTTGGGTTCAATCCTTGGTACCAAATAAGAAAAGAAAAATAAAATTGTAAAATAGGAGCTGGGAGTATATAGCTCAGTGGTAGAGTACCTGCTTAGCATGGATAAGGCCCTAGGAAGAAAGAAAAAAAGAGGAAAGAAGCAGGTGAAGGAGGAAAGGTAAAATGGCAAACTGTTATATATTTTTACCATGATAAAAAAAAAAGTAACAAAATGGGTCATAGACCTAAATGTAAAACCTAAAACTACAAAATTTTTCAGAATACATGAAAAAAAATTTCTGTGACCTTGGGTTAGGCAAAGATTTCTTAAGATATAATGCTAAAAGAACAATTTTTTTTAATGGATAAACTGGACTTCATCAAAACCATTTGTATTAATAGAAAGACACTGCTAAAAGAATGAAAAGAGCCGGGCGTGGTGGCACACGCCTGTGATCCAAGTGACTTGGGAGGCTGAGTCAGGAGGATTGTGAGTTCAAAGCCAGTCTCAGCAACTTAGCGAGGCCCTAACCAACTCAGTGAGACCCTGTCTGTAAATACAATACAAAATAGGGCTGGGGATGTGGCTCAGTGGCCGAGTGTCCCAGAGTTCAATCCCTGGTTCCAAATATATATATATATATATATAAATAAAAAGAGAAGCCCCAGACTGGGAGAATATATTTACAAATTACATACCCATTAAAATACTTGTATCCAGAATAAAGAACTTACATAAGTAACTAATCAGAAACAAAAACAACCTAAAAAATTTTAAATGGGCAAAATATCTGAACAGATATTTCACCAAAGAAGATACAAGGATGGCAAAAATAAATTACATCAACAGATATTCAACATCCTAAGTTTGTGGGAAATGCAAATTACATCCATTCTGAGATAATGCTACACACCTACTGGAATGTCTAAAATTAAAAAGATAGATGTAGAGCAAAAGGAATGATCTGAAAACTGCTGATAGGAACACAAAATGTTAGAAACACAGACAGGCAATTTCTTTAATAAAGTTAAATCTGTACCTATTATATGATCCACTTATTCCATTCCTGATTTACCCAAGAAAAATACAGAGTATAACCACACCAAGGTTTGGGTCCAAATTTTTGTAGTAGCTTTATTTGTAGTAGCTTTATTCAATAGCTGAAACTGGAAACAACACATTTTACAAATATAGGTAAAGAATTAAACTATGACATATGCATACAATGAAATATTATTCAGCAAAAAAGGAACTCTTGATTCACAACATGAATAAATGGTAAAATAATGTTGAGTGAAAGAAGATAGAATATCCTTGAGAAATCATACACTATGCATAAAGCATACAATTTGAAATTTTTGATAAACTGATATTATATGAAACCACAACCCCTAAACCAAGAATAAATACTCTTATGATTTCATTATATAAAATCTTCGAAAACACACACTAATCTATAATAACAGAAAGCACATCAAATCTACAGAATGGGTGGAAAAAAGGGGTAGCAGGGAGGTATTACTGAGGGATGAGGAAATTTTGGGGAGTAATGGATATACCCATTATCTGAATACTGATGATGGTTTCATGTGAGTTCAAAAGTCACTCAAATTTTAAAATTTATGTGCAATTTATGGTATGTCAAGAATATTTTGATAAGGTTGTTTTAATAAAAAGTGTCTGCCAGGCATGGTGGTATATGTCTGTAATCCCCAGAAACTTGGGAGGTTGAGACAAGATGATTTCAAGTTCAAGGCTAGCACTGCAATTTATGGAGGACCTAAGCAAGTTAGGGAGGCC
>JAJEJO010004379.1:153250-172894 GCA_020662805.1 Glaucomys volans
CCCTGTACCTCTTCCCACCAAAAAAAACAAAACAAAAAAACAGTGGCTAAGGGCTGGGGGTATAACACTTAGTAAAGTGCTGGCTTGGCATGTACTAAGCCCCAGTACTTCAAAAAAAAATATGTGTATATATACACGGCTAAGACCAAATGACAAAGAGGGGCATGTGCAGGGGAGCAGGCAACAAAATCCAGAGGAACCTGTACCAACATTTAAGCTAATTTCAAGTAAAAAATAGCCAGAAATACAAAAGGAAAAGCACGGGGAAATGAGATCCTTGATATCAAGGCAGGAGACTATTTTAAAGCAGGTAGGAATAGTGTTAAAGGTTGCAGAAATCAGTTAAGATAAGAATTGGGTTGAATGAGTGTAAGCTACTTATCTTGGCTGAAGTTGTGTCAATGGGATGGTAGATTCAGGAGCCAGCCTGCAACAGGCTAGGTATGAATGATTAAGTCATTGATTTTAACACAAAAATATCAAATCCTTATTTGTTTTCATAACTGAAATAGGAAATTATATTACCATTTCAGGTTTATAAATTAAATTTGACTGTTACCAATTCTGAAGATCCTCAAAGTTCTATACAGTACTTTGAAATTTTGCTAAGATAGAAGTTTCATCATTAACTCTTTCATTGAGGATGAAAACAAGAGTCAACTGAAATTTCTACTTTATCCTGTGCTGTGTTCTCAGGGAGAGATGAAATGATCCAGTGGTATTCATTATTAAGGTACTTACAATAAATGCAGGGGTACTCCATGTGAATATTAAGGGTCTATTGTATGTATGGGAGATTTTCAACACTTGCTCCCCATAAGTATAAATCACCCAAGTTTCATCTCTAAGAAAGAGAAGCACTGCCCACAATAACCAGAAGATAAAATTCAAATTACATAAAATATGCAGAGAAAAAGATTTTAGAAATTTCTTTTTTTTTACCATATTATTCCAGAGATGAATTAGACCAAAAAGAAAAAAGCAGAATCAAGTTGCAATTTAAATTCAAAATACTGGAAGGTAAAACCTAGGTACATAAAATAAACAAGGTTTACTGAGATTCTGATGATAGAAACATTGAGCTAATCTAAGTGGCTGTACTTTCAACTGCTCTAAAAATATTCGCTATTCCACCTCACCAGCAGAAAGAAAAGCTAAAAATAGTCATCTTTCTGTTATATTCCTTGCTGTCTTAGAGAACGAGAAACTGAAGTACCTATCTACAAATGTCCGCCTTATAATATTTAATAAACTCTCTCGTTTACTCAAATAAAAACCTGACAACTATGTAATTTTCAAAAATGTAGCTGGAATGATACAGTTTTGTCACTAGGTTCCCAATTATCTTTAAAACATAAGAATGCAGAAAATTTGTTTCCTTCAATTAAATACATTGAATCAGTAATAAATTCACACTGTCCTGACCAAGTACTTTATCTTAAAAATAGAAATCTTCTAGGAAGAATATTTAATGCCAAGAACATAGTCATAAAATATTCAGTGAGAAACGGCAAGATAAAAACTTGAAATGTAAAGCATATGCCAATTTACATATTATGCATTGAAAGATCAAAGCAAGCATTAAAAATTGATTTCTTTGTAATTTCTATTTTTAAAATTCTTCACGAGTATGTAGTTTTTATAGTTTTAATCATATATTGTACAAAACCAATGTAATACTATATATGTATCTGTGTTTGTATCTACCTATATGGACATATATAAACACAATCCTGAAATCCAATTGCTAAATTTTTTTATTTACATGATGGTAAATATTTTATAATAAACCTGGTTAATTCTTTGAGATACAACCAAAATTATATATACAATTTTTCACTCATACAGAACAGTTATCACTAAGAAATAGGATACAACCACAACATGCAATGCTATTGAATTTCAGCTTTGTAAAATCCTTTGGTTTCATTTTATCACACCATGATTATTTCCTAACATACCCATCTTTATTTCATCATCTTTTTCCCCCTGGTGTTTAACTCTACCTTTCCTATTTATTTTATCTTTACAGTATTTCACAGATTAGTTTACTGGGTTAATTGCTCTCCCGGTAGACTTGACTGAATGGGCCCGAATAGACTCCTAGGCAGCTCTGGAGCTAAAATTGTGGTAAATATTTTATCTGGCCCATCTATTCTATCACAGCTGGCAGGCTATCAGGCTATTTTAAGTCTAGTGGTTAAGAAACAGGATTGGGTTAAACCCAGTCATCAATCTATAAAAGTCTAATGATCAATGTTTAGAAAGGTGGTGGGGGTATATAATTGGGATATATTTTCTTTCTTTTGAAAAAAAAAAAAAAAACCATTCTATTTTGATGTTGCTAATACAAATTTTTTAAAAAAATGTTTAAACTTTTCTGTTGCTTGGTGATGGCAACTAAAAAATGTTTAGCATATAATCTTCCAGGCATTTTCCTTTATATACATATTTATGGACACACACACACACACACACACACATAACCATGAGTGCAATATACAATGGAGGGAAATTAGGACAAAAATTGTTTTGTGGGGTTTTTTATAGGAAAATTAGCATAAAGTTGTATATTAATGGGAGTAAGCTAGTAAAGAGGCAAAATATTGATGATACAGTAGAAAAAAACGGAAAGAATTATTAAGCAACATCCTTGAGTAAGCAAGAGAGTGGGTTTTAATGCACAAGGACAGGGACTGGCCTCAGCTAACAACTAGAGTTCATCCACAGTCCCAGAAGAAAACATACATAGCATTATGAGCAAAGATAAAAATAAAGTATATATGTAATAGAAGCCTTTAGAAGTTATCTTCTCATTTACTCCATTTTCTCAGTGAGGAACAAATAAAAAGAAAGTCATCACCAAAAAGGCACAAATATTTCCTGGAAAGTTGTAGTGAGAGAATTGAATAAGATATAAAAATGTCATCTGGGAAAACAGGAAAGTATAGGAACTAAACTTAATACTGTATAATAGCTGTAGGGGATTAAGCACCTCTATCTATATACAACTGATTTCCAATAGCCTTTCATATGTTAAAAATATGTAATATGGTTGTATATTGCAAAAAGTTGCCCTTAGTCTGTCATTTATTTTAATAATTTTTTTAGTCCCCTGCATTAAAAGATTAATGATTTCTCTGCGGTTTTATCTAGGGAAAATTCCTTCCTCATTTTTTTATTTTGGAACCAGGGATTAAACTCAAGGACACTCGGCCACTGAGCCACATCCCCAGCCCTATTTTGTATTGTATTTAGAGACAGGGTCTCACTGAGTTGCTTAGGGCCTCACTGAGTTGCTTAGGGCCTCGCTAAGTTGCTGAGGCTGGCTTTGAACTCGTGATCCTCCTGACTCAGCCACCCAAGTTGCTTGGATTACAGGCGTGCACCACCATGCCCGGCCCTTCCTCATTTTTTAACTATTTATTATGCATGAATTTATTTAAACTCAATCGATATTTTTCCAACATTTGTTTTCACTGTTAAGCATTTACATCGTTTAAAAACTTCAATATTACTGTTAAATTACAAAGTAAGTATCTTACTTTTTTTTTGTTTTTTAAAGGTATGGGACTAAACCCGGAGGTGTTCCATCACCGAGCTATATTTCCAGCCCTTTTCATTTTGAGACAGGGCCTCCCTAAGTTGCCCAGGCTGGTCTTAAACTTGCAAACTTGCGATTCTCCTGCCTCAGCCTTCAGCTGGAATTACAGGTCCTGCCACCTTTGGCTAGGAATTTTAAATGATCAATTAGATATTCTTGAACAATTTAATGTCCAATTCATGCCACTAGTTAGAAATTTCAAATTTTATAAAAATTATATTTCTACTTTATTTACTGTTTATGCAGGCACTAGTTCCACAGTTTCAATTCCTATCTCTCTGCCATATATTTTATATGTAAGGCCCACAACCCTTTTTTCAGAATTCCTCCTTCTCCCCCTCTCGAATATACTGGACATTTTAGCCATGGTGCCCAACAGACCCAGTTTCCTCTTCTGGTGAATATACCTAGTCCTGACCTTCTCCCACAGGAGTACCTCTAACCCATTCTATCCTCTGCATTGAGCAGCCACTGATAGGACCAGGAAGTTTAACTTTCCAAGGGGTAGCCCAACTTTTGGGTAAAATGACAAGGCCTGAAAGAAGCTATCCATCAGCAACAGATAAACTAAAATTAAGGCAAATCAGCTTCTCTCAGGACTTAAGAAGACTATGGAACATGGAGGGTCTCTGTGAGCTGGTAATGAGAAGCAAAGAAAACAGAAGCTTACAAAGATACAGAAGCATAGAGGGAGAGAAAGCACAGAACTAGACAGCCAAAGAACATATAATAATAATTTTCTGGTTTAAACCTCTACATATCTTAAAATAAATTTTTCTTAGATAATCTGAAGTAGTATTCTTTCTTGCAAACAAAAAAGGCTACAACACTGGGCACAGTGGCACACACCTGTAATCCCAGTGGTTTGGGAGGTTGAGGCAGGATGATCGAAAATTTGAGGCCAGCCTGGCCAATTTAGCAAGAACCTGTCTCCAAAAGGGGGGGGGGTGTGCGGAGGGCTGGGGATGTGGCTCAGTGGTAGAGTACCCCTGGGTTCAATTTCCCAAAACTGCCTCCACCCTCAAAAAGGTTGTAGATCTGACAGGGAACAAGAGGTTGCACTCATAAAAACTTTGAATTTCACTGAGTCTAATGGGAAGCCAATGGAGAGTTTTCAACAAAGGAATAACATTAGTTTATATCTAAAACAATTACTGTGAGTAGGGTGCAGTGGCACCCACCTATAATTCCAGTTATCTGGAGGCTCACAAACAGGAGGATCACAAAATTGAAACCAACCTCAGTAACTTAGTGAGACTGTCTCAAAATAAAAAATAAAAATATGACCAGACACAGTGGAGCACACCTGCAACCCCAGTGATTTGGGAGGCTGAGACAGAAGGATTCCAAGTCTGAGACCAGTGGTGAGGTTTTGAGCAACTTAGTGAGACCCTATCTCGAAATAAATAAAATTAAAAGGGCTGGGGGCATGGCCCAGTGGGAAACCATCTCTGGGTTCCATCCCCAGTGCCAAAAAATAAACTTAAAATATGGCTCGGGGCCAAGTGCAGTGGTACACACCTGAAATTACTCCCAGTGACTTGGGAGGCTGAGGCCAGTCTCAGCAACTTGGTGAGGCTCTAAGCAACTTAGGCAAGACCCTATCTCAAAATAAATAAATAAACAGGTCTGGGAATATAGCTCAATGGTTAAATGTTCCTGGGTTAAATCCAGTTACCCCCACCCCCAAAAAGGATAGGAATGTAGCTCAGAAGTAGGGTGCTTATGTAACATGCAAAGGCCCTGAGGCCAAACCCCAGAAGCCCCCAACACCACCACACACACTCACTCAGTCACTCTGGATGCAAAGTTGAGAACAGTATGAAGTGGGGAAAGATATAGGCAGAGACCAATTTAATAACCAGGTAACAGATGATGTTGGCTCACATCAGGGTACTAGGAATAAAGGTCAATGAGAAGTAGTCAGATTCTGGGTATGTTTCAAAGGTAGAGTCAAGAGGATTGTCTAACTAGTTAGCTCCACGACATAACCAAAGAGAATAGTTAAGGATAACACTAAAATTTTTGACCTGGGCAACAAAAAGGATGAAGACAGAGGGTGAGGGGATAGTTCAGAGGTTGAAAGTTTGCCTAGCCCTAGATTTAACTGAAGGAAGGAAAGGAGAGGAGAGGACAGAATGCCTTTAATCCAGAGGGTAAAGACTTGGAGGTAGAGAGGTCTTGGCTAGAGGTATAAATTTAGGGTCATCAGTGTTTAACTTTTTTTTAAAGACTTGAGACCAAATGAAATCACCAAGGAAGTGTAGCCAAAGAAAAGGAAGAACAAGCAAAGACTAGGAAGAAATGACTAGTGAGATAAGAGGAAAATCAAAAGAACATAATGTCGTTGAGGGTAAGAAAGTACTGCAGGTAGGAGAAACTAGTCAAATATTTGTCAATTAATTAAGCTGGAAACCAAAACAGATCATGGAATTGGGTATCACAGATCTTGTTAAAGAAGTTTCAGTGGAAAGAGTGGAGCAAAAGTCTAACAGAAGTCAGGTGTGGTGGCACATGCCTGTAATCTCAGTGGCTCCAGAGACTGAGGCAGGAGGATCTCAATCTTGAGTTCAAAGCCAGCCTCAACAAAAGTGAGACACTAAGAAACTCTGTGAGACCCTCTCTCTAAATAAAAAATACAAAATAGGGCTGAAGATGTGGCTCAGTGGTCGAGTGCCCCTGAGTTCAATCCCTAGTACCCACCCCCAGCAAAAAAAGTCTAACAGAAGTGGACTTACAGATGAATGGGTAAGGAATTTGAGATAGCAAACAGGAGACTCATTTGTGGAATTTTGCCACAATGAAGAGTAAAGCAATGGGGCAGAAGAAGGTAAGGGAAGTGGCAGCTCAATAAAAAGGATGTTCAAGTACCTCATCAAGTCCTTTAGTCTTTGGTTATGTAAATTAATAGATTCGCTTTTATGCTTATGAAGTTTTAGGCAGATTTTAGTTGGTTGATTTTGTTTTTCTTTTTCTTTTTTTTTTTTTTCCAGTACTGGGGGAACTCTTCCACTGAGCTACATCCTAGACCTTTTTATTTTTTATCTTGAGAAAGGGTCTCACTAAATTTCTATTGGTGGCCTCCTGCTATCCTCCTAATTCACTCTCCACTACACCCAGCTTCAATGTTGATTTTCCAGTAGTTTTCTTGTACTAGAATTCTTGTATAGCGTACAATAGTTGGTAGTTTCTAGCTCCACTACATTCTAGACTACAGAGAAAAATTATTTAAAATAATATTTCACTATCTTCCTGGAAATACAGATCGAAACAAACTGAATTTTCTTTTCCTTAAAATGTGTATTGTCTCTAGCTAAGAATACATTTTTATCATCACCTTTCCCCTGTTTGTAAATGTTGGCCATTTTATCTCTCATGATACATTATTGTTCATTGTACAATTGTGTTTAGGTATAGTTTAACAGCCATTTTCAAATCCATTCTACCCTATCCTTTCTTAAAAGAAATGTAATGGTTAAGTATAAAAAATTAGGTAGCAACCTAAATTCATGAACCCAGGAAAGACTCCAAAGACTACAAATTATAAATATGTATTGTTGATATTAGATTTTTAACATTTGTCCATAACTGATTTTACATTTACAAGTGATGAACCAGAAATCCCAGGCATTTGAATAAATATTGATTTATACTTCTGAAAGAGAACTTACTCTCATAAACTATAAGGTTATCTTCCCCCCAGGAAGAAAAAGAATTTCCTTCTGATAAGGATTAAGAAAATTCCTTAAGGGGGGGGGATATCTAAGCATACTTGCTATGAACAATGATCAGAGGGAAAACAGCTAAAAATTAATGGACAATCCATGACAAACATCTAAAATTTCAAATAAGTAAATAACTAATACTGACTGTCTTGAACTCTCAGCCCAAGCAGAAAATCTTTTCAGAAGTAGAAACACAAATAAAAACATTAGTTTACTAGAGTTGATCCACAAAAGTGCCCAGGCAAGTTGGTTTCTTAGGTTTAGCTACTTATCCAAAACTATCTTTCCTGTGTGGTGCCAAATAACCCAAAATAATACCAGCCATCTTACATGACCAAGAAAAGTAGGATGGAAAACAAAGAGTATGGTTACCCTGTTGCTGTTTTTGTCTGTACTTCTCATGGTGAGATCATTTCACTATGCTGAATAATGATGCTAGTCTTAAAACATCCAGTAATGGTTTTCCACATAATGTGGACCCTGTTTGTAAGCCACCTTCATCTGTGTTTAACAAAAATCTGACCTGAATCTAGAGGAAAGCTTACTGCGTGTTATCTATTTAAATAGGGTACACAATTTTAAGACAATTTCAGGAATTTTCAGCAGTTGGACTAAGATACCAACTTTAGAACCTAACCCCCTTCATTCCATACGTCAGACTGTTCTATTTTATATATAATATAATAGAATAGAATAGAATAGAATAGAATAGAAGTTGAAGTACTAAAAAACTACAAAATGTTGATAAAATTTTAAAATTCCTAAATTAATGGAGACATGATATCATGTTCACATATTGGAAGGCTTGAGATGGAAAAATAATCATCCCTCAATTTATATGAAGGTTTAATGCAATTTTATCAAAATCCCATCAAGATTCTTTATATAGAGATCTAGGGACTGAAGTATGTACATGTTAGAAAAGTGTGCTCACTGGTAGAATGCATGCTAGCATACACAAGGCCCTGGGTTTGGTCCCCAGGACAAAAAGATAATAATTACAAAATTTGTATGAAAAGGCAAAGGAATTGCAAGAATATTTAAACATAAGGTGAAAATGCTCTATCCAATTTTATGAGTATATAGCTACTGTAATCAAGCACATGATGGTGAAACATATCAAAAGATCAGAGGACCCAGAAAAAGACACACATATGTACGAATAATTGATTTCATATACAGGTATAAAGGCAATAAAATGGAGGAGAGACAGCCTTTTCAAGAAATGGTTTGAGCAGATAGATCTCCATAAATCAACCTCAACCTAAATTTCACACCATATGAAAAATGTAACAAGAAATGAATCATAGATTTAAGTATAAAGCATAAAAATACAAACTTTTTTTTAAAGCATAAAACATTTAAGATCCAGAATTAAACAAAGAGTTCATAGACTTGACACGAAAAACACTCCATAAAACAAAAAAAGGTCACTAAGGTAGACTTCATAAAAATGAAAACTTTTGAGCCGGGTACACTGGTACACACCTGGAGTCCCAGCCACTGAGGAGGCTGATGCAAGAAAATGCTTGAGTCCAGGAGTTCAAGGCAGCCTGAGCAAGACAGTACATTTCAAGTAAAAAATAAACATTTTGCTTTGTGCGAGACCTTAAGATAAAAAGACAAGCTACAGAATGGGGAAAAATATTTGCAAGTCATAAACCTGTTAAAGGACTAGAACCTAGAAAATAGAGCTGGGCATTGTGACATATGCCTATAATGCCAGGAATTCAGGAGACTAAGGCAAGATGGTCATAAGCTTGAGGATCGCCTTAGCAACATAGCCAAGACCCTGTCTCAAAAGAAAAAAGGCTCGAGTTATAGCTCAGTGGAAGAGTGCCCCAGGTTCAATCCCCTCTACCACAATGAATAGAATAGAATCGAATAGAATAGAGTAGAGTAGAGTAGAGTAGAGTAGAGTAGAGTAGAGTAGAGTAGAGTAGAACAGAACAGAACAGAACAGAACAGAACAGGACTCAAAACTCAAAACTCAAAAGCAGGGCTTCGTGTATTGCTCAGTGGTATAGTCCTTGCCTGGTTATGTGTGAGACAATGGTATAATAGAACAGAAACCAAACCAAACCAAACTGAACCCTCCAATTAGAAAATAAACAAAGGCTGGTAGTATACCTCAGTAGCAGAGCACTTTTCTAACATGTGCAAGGCCATGGGTTGGACCCCCACTGGAAGGAAGGAAAGAAGGAAGGAAGGAAGGAAGGAAGGGAGGGAGGGAGGGAGGGAGGGAGGGAGGGAAAAAGGGAGGGAGGGAGGGAGGGAGGGGAGAAAAAATAAATGAAATTTAAAACATGAAGAAAACTCACTAAAAAAATATGCAGGGGCTGGGGTTGTGGCTCAGTGGTAGAGCACTTGTCTAGCATGTGTGAGGCCCTGAGTTCGAGTCTCAGCACCATATAAAAATAAATGAATAGAGGTCTATCAACATCTAAAAAATTTTTAAATATTCAGGTGGCAAATAAGCAAATAAAAAGATGTTCAACATCAGCAGCTATTAGTAAAATGCAAATTGAAACCACAGATAACACTACACACCTATAAGAAAGGCCAAAATAAAAAAAAATAGTGATAATGCCAAATGCTGGTGAGAATGCAGAGAAACACTCATACATGGCTCACAGGAATATAAAATATCATATGAAAGAAAATTTTGCAGCTCCTTTTAAAATGAGAACTTACCATATGGCCCAACAATTAGTAATTCTTGGGCATTTATCCCAGAAATAAAAAAACTTATTTCCACATAGAAACTTGCATATGAATATTTGCAGCAACTTTATTCAATTAACACACACAGAAAACTATCCAAATGTCCTTCAGTGGATAAATGACTAAATACATGGTGGTACATCATATAATGGAATACTTCTCAGCAATAAAAAATAAATTACTGATATATACAACATCTCAGATGAACTAAGGAGTTAGGGATGCAGGAGGGGGAGGGTGGGTAAGAATATCAAAGGGCCAAGGGTTGGGGGTTGTAATATTAGGATAGTTAAATATCTTGACTGTGGTGAAAACTACACAGAGCTACACGTACACAAATGAGTGCATATGTAACACAAGCTGTGAATTGTACCAATGTTGATTTCCTAGTTTTGACATTTGACATATACTATATATTAGAAAGAAGTTAACAATGGAGGTTTGCTAAAGAATACACAGGATGCTCCTATAAATTTCTCTGCGAATTCCTATGAATTTACAAATACTTCAAAATCGAAGTTTAAAGAAGCTAGTCAGATGCAGTGACACATACCTATAATCCCAGCTACTCAAAAGGCAAGAGGTTTGCAAGTTCAAGGTCATCCTAGACAACAAGCTGAGACCCCATGTCAAAAATAAAAAGCCAAAAAAAATAAAGAAAAACAAGCTACAAAATTAAAAAAAAAAAAAAAATACTTGGAAACTACATATTTTACTAAGGACTAGCATCTAGAATTTATAAGAGAACTCTTAAAACAAATAATCCAATTAAAAAATGCAAAAGAAAAGCCTAGCACTGGAAAAAAAACAAAAAAACAAAAAAAAAACAAAAAAAAAAGTGTGAGAGACATTTCACCCAAGTATATACAGACAGCAAAGCAGCACTGAGTGATCAACATCATTATCCGTTAGAAAAACACAAATTAAGACCAAATGAGATATCACTACATATCCATTTAAACACCTAAAATTTTAAATTTAGTGACAATAACAAATATGCTGGCAAGGTTCTCAAAAAGGGAACATATTTATACATGTGACCCAGCAAATTCCACTCCTGGGCAAACATTTATTTAGAGAAAAGAAAATGTATGTCCATATAAATACCTGTGCACGAATGCTCATAACTTTACTTGTAATAGCCCCAAACTGCAAACAACCAAAATGCTCTTAGAGAAACTGTGAGCCATCCATTAACTATTACTTAGAAATAAAATAAACTGAAGGCAAATATGAATCTCATCATAAAGTCAAAAGACAATGACAAGGGAAAGAGTAGTTGCTGGTTGGGGCTCAGTGGTAGAGTACCTGACTAGCACATGTGGAGACAATGGATTCGATCCTCAGCATCACGTAAAAATAAATAAAATGAAGTTATTGTGTTCATCTACAACTTAAAAACAAGTGGGGAGCTGGGGATATAGCTCAGTTGGTAGAGTGCTTGCCTCACTAGCACATGGCCCTGGGTTCAATCCCCAGCACCACCAAACAAACAAACAAACAAACAAAGTAGTTGCAATCTCTAACTACCAAAAGTACTAAATTTCTTAACTCTATAGAGAAAAAGTACACCAACCCAAATTGACACAAATTTCAATTAACTCAAAAGAAAAAGAAATACAATCATTTTAAACATACAAGAAAAAAACAAAAACAAACTTCACCCTCACCCTTAAGAAATATTAAGTTAAAACTATGAGTTAATGGGGTGCCGTGGCACACTCCTGTAATCCCAGCTACTCAGAAGGCCAAGGCAGGAGGATCCCAAATTTGAGGCCAGCCTGGGCAATTTAGCAAGACCCCGTCTCAAAACAAAGTTGAAAAGGGGAATACAGGGCAGTGCTGGGGATATCACTCAGAGGTAGAAGTTTCTGGGTTTATCACCCAAAACCAAAACCACAAATATGTTTGTATATGCAGGAACTCTCTGGAAAGATATATTAGAAACTAAAAATAAAACCTATGGTCAAGATAATGGTAACAGAACTTTCTTTTCATTATAAACTCTTTTGTTCCTTCTTGATTTTATACCAAGTAAATATATTATCTATTTTTAAAAGAGTTTTCCCTTTAGTCCTGGAGATCAAACCCAGGACCCTGTACATACTAGACAAGTATTCTACATTGAGCTACACCCCCGGCCCCAATTTTTTTTTTTTTTTTTTTTTTTTTTGGTACCAGGGACTGAACTTGGGCACTTAATTACTGAGCTACATCCCCAGGCCTTTTTATCTTTCATTTCGCTAAGTTACTGATGACCTCACTTGGGCTCCTATTGCCTCAGCCTCCAGAGTCACTGGGATGACAAGCATGCACCACCACATCCAGTTATTTTAAAAAATAATAATAATAATTCAATAATAATTCCGTAAATGGATCAGTGGGACAGAATAAAATCTAGAAAAACACTAATTCAAACAAAAGTTTTGGCAAAAATAAAATTAGAGACTTAGGTATATATGTTTAAAAAAAAAAAAAAGTCCAGAATTGATCAAAAAACCCACAGATACCAGAATTGAAAGATGTTTTTAATGTTCTCATCTAGGAAATAAGACAGGTTATCTGAAATCAGACAAAATCCAAAAGCCACTGGTTTAATATATGAAAAGTAAACAATGTAATATTAATAACACAATAGACAAAAAAAATCTCAACAGATGCAGAAAAGTATTTAAATAAATTCTAACACACTCTCATGATCAAAAAATTCAACCAAAATGGCATCTATTTTTTTTTTTTTAAATCCACGGCTATACTTAATGATGAAAGGACAAGGTGCTTTCTGTAAGAAACAAAACAAGAGTGTCTACTCTCCAAATTCCATAGCAAATGAAATACACCATGACTAGTGATATTTTTTTTCCTGAAATGTAAGGATAGTTCAGGACAGAATCAGGGAAGGGGAAAAGGAAGAGAAGAGGAGGAAGGAGAAAAAGAAAACTACCAGAGGTGGACTCAGGATGGGGGGCGGGGGGAGGACCACATGCACATCCTAATTGATACAAAAAAGGTATTTTACAAAATTCAACACCCTATTATGATAAAAATCAACTAGGAATGGGAGAAAACTACCTCAATATAATAAAGGGCACATGTAAAAACCTGACAGCTGAAAGATAGTGGTAGATAATATCACAGTATAGTATCTGTGTGTATGAATATGCCACAATGAAACCTATTATTCTGTACAATGAAAATGCACTCATAAAAAGAAAAAAGAAAAGAAAAACACACAGCTAACATCATATTTGATGGTGAAAAACTAAGTTTTTTCCACTAAGATCAGGAACAAGGCAACTCTTGCCAATTCTATTCAAGGAAGGACTGGTAGTCCTAGAAAGAGCACATGCTTCTAGCAAGCACAATGCTGAGTTTGTCTCCCCAGCACCACCAAAAAAACAAACAAAAACAAAAACAAAAACAAAAGGCAGATGGGACTACATTGTACTTAAAAGACTTCTACACAAAGGTCAAAGTGCAAAGGCGACCAATGGAATGGGAAAAAATCTGCAAATCATATTTCTGATAAGGGACTATATTCATAATAAAGAACCCCCTATAGCATGATAACAACAACAAAAGATAAAACAATCCAATTTAAAAATGAGCAAAGGACGGAACCAGACATTTTTCCAAAGAAGAAATACCAATGGCCAAGGGGTGTTAAGAAAGGATATTGAACATCACTTTTCACTAGAAAAATGAAAACCAAAATTATGAAATATTGCTTCACACCTATTAGAATGGCCAATATTAAAACAATGGAAAATAGTAAATACTGACAAAAATGTAGAAAAATTTGAATCCTTGTGCCCTACTGGTAGGAATGTAAAATGGTGTAGCTGCTATGGAAAACAGGATGCGAGTTCCTCAAAAAATTAAAAACAACTACCAGTTGATCCAGAAATCTCATTTCTGGATAATTATCCAAATAAGATGAAAGGATGATCTTGAAAATTTGCACACCCATGTTAAGAGCAACATTACTCACAATAATCTAAGGGTAGAATCAACTCAATGTCCTTCTATAGATGAATGGATAAACAGTGGGATGTGTGTGTGTGACACACACAACAGAATATTAACCTTAAAAAGGAAAGAAATCCTGTCACATGCTACAACATGCTAAGCAAATAAACCAATCACACCAAACACTATATGATTCCAACTACATACAGTAAAAAAACCCTGCCTTAGCCTTCCAAATCATTGGAATGACAGGAGTGCATCACTGTACCCAGTTTGAATAAATTTTTTAAATAAAAATATTTTAACACTTAAATACTTTAAAAAGTCACAAATCTCTTGGGAACAAAGGGTAAACAAGATTCTCCTTCTCTGACTGTATGTACATAAAAATCAAAACATGAGCCATGAGTGGTAGTCCGCATCTGTAATCCCAGCTATCTGGGAGGGTGAGGAAGGAGGAGTGAAATATGATGCCAGCCTCCATAATTTATAAAGACCTTGTCTCAAAATGTAAAAAAAAAAAAAAGGAGGGGGGGGCAGGGGGCTAGACCTGTAGCTCAGTGGTACACCTCCCCAGGATTCCACCTCCAGTATAAACTAATTAATTAATTTTATTTATTTTTATTTCTTTATTTTTTGGTACCAGGGATTGAACTCAGGGGCACTCAGCCACTGAGCCACATCCCCAGCCCTACTTGTATTTTATTTAGCTACAGGGTCTCACTGAGATGCTTAGTGTCTCACCATTGATGAGGCTGGCCTCTGAACTATCTTCCTGTCTCAGCTACCCCAGCTGCTGGGATTATAGGCGTGTACCACTGCACCAGCTTAATTACTTAATTTTTAAAATACATTTCATTTACAATATGTACTGGGTTAAAGTTATCATGTAAAGCCAGGCATGGTGGCCCATGCCTGATAACTGAGGCTTGGGAGGCTGAGGCAGGTGAATCACAGGTTCAAAGCCTGCCTCAGTAACTTATCAAGTCTCCAGGCAACTCAAGGAGACTCTGTCTTTAAATAAAATATTAAAAAGGGCTGGAAATGTGGCTCAGTGTGTTCTTTGGTTCAAACCCTGGTACCAAAAAAAAAAAAAATCATGTATAATTTAAACCATAGATCTATTTCATGTATATATGAAATATAAAACACATTCAGTAGCTCAATATACCTCATACTGACCCCAATTTTCTTCAGGGACTTTTTATTTATTTGGTTTTTTTGGTACAAGGTATTGAACCCAGGGATACTTTACCATAGAGTTACATCCCCAGCCTTTCTTAAATCTTTATTTCAAGGCAGGGTCTTACTAAATTGACAAGGCTGGCCTCAAACTTGCAATTCTCCGGCTTCAGACTCCCTAGTTGTGGGGATTACAGTTGTGCACTACTATACTACATCCAGCTTCTCCAGTGACTTCTACCAAAAAAAAAAAAAAATTCTGGGAAATTTTTCTAAATAAGAGCAAGGATGTTACAAAATTACTAATTATTCTAAAGAACAATTTTTAAATTTTTTTTACTTTTTAATTTTTTTAATATTTTGATAGTGATAAATTAATTTACTTCTAATACTTAATACTTATATAAGGATATGCACTAGCTATGAAAATAAACAAAAATGCATTTGCATTTTGACCCCTTCACTTAAGCTTTCTTTAGGTCTCAGCTATCTATTTCACAAAACTCACAAAATAAGTTATTCTGATGCTTAAATGATATGATAAAATGCCCAGCTAAGTCCTTGGCAGAATTAAATGCTCAATAATTTTCAGTATTGCATTCTGTTTCTCCAACTCATGTACAGTATTAAAGATATGGTGCTGGGCAATGTAGTGCAAACCTGTAATCCCAGTGACTCAGGAGGCTGTAGAAGGTGGACTACAAACTCAAGGCCAGCTTCAGCAACTTAGTGAGGCCCTAAGCAATTTAGAGAGACTGTCTCAAAAAATAAAAAGTGCTGGGGATAAAACTCAGTGGTAAAGCATCCCTGCTTTCAATCCCCAGTACCAAAACAAAACAACAACAACAACAACAAAAAAGATTGATTGATTGAAGCAGGGCACAGTGGCACATGCATGTAGTTCCAGCTACTTGAGAGGCTGACACAGGGGAGCACAAGTTTGAGGTAAGCTTGGGCAACTTTCCAAGACCTTGTCTCAAAGTAAAATTTAAAAAGTACTAGAGATGCTGCTCAGTGGTCAAGTGGATGAGGAGTCCCTGGATTCAACACCCAAGACTAGGAAAAAACACTTTTATACACACACACACACACATACACACATCTTTGAAATAAACATTAAAATAGAATTCTGGAAACTGCAGACTATCCTAAAAGGATGCATAGGGATAATATAATTAATGTGTTTTCTCAGTTCAGCCTTTTTTAAAAACCTAAAGTGGTTAAATTCTAATGCTGTATTCAACATATCCAGTTTCTTTTACACTGCAATCATTCCTTTCTTTGGCACATCTAAAGCTTAATTACATCCTAGTTTTAACAAATTTAGCCAGCCGGACATGGTGGTGCATGCCTGTAATCCCAGCAGTTTGGGAGTCTGAGACAGGAGGACAGGAAGTTCAAAGACAGCCTCAGCAACGTAGTGAGGCCCGAAGCAATTCAGTGAGACCCTGTTTCTAAACAAAATATTAAAAACGGCTGTTATGTGGTTCAGTGGTTAAGTGCCCCTGGGTTCAATCCTTGGTACCAAAAATAAATAGATAAATTTATTTATTTAGCCAGAAGTAATGCCAAAGAATCAAAATGACTAATCTCTGCCCGAAACAACCAGGGTCACATGTAAGCATTGTCAAAACTGAAAGTCTGGCTGAAGAAAGGGAATGGCTTAAAATTACCTTCCAATCACCCAGAATTTATGAATAAAATGTCTCTGAAAAAGACACAAAGGGACCAGGCATGGTGGCACACACCTGTAATCCCAACAGCTTGAGAAGCTAAGAAAGGAGGATAACAAGTTCAAAGCCAGGCAACTTAGTGAGACCTTGTCTCAAAATAAAAAATAATAATAATAAAAAGGACTAGGGATGTGGTCAGTGGTTAAGCACCCCTGGGTTCACTCTCTGGTGAACGCGCGCGCGCGCGCACACACACACACACACACACAAAGGAAACAATGCCAAAAAAAAGCTCTCCCTTTTGGTACACCATCCTATCTGCACTGTGATTACCACAACAAAATCCTCAACTCCTGCTCTGCAACTCTCTCAACAACGCAATCTGTGCTCAGGAGGCTGGACCAAAGGAGACTGCAGAGCCCTCTGACAAATTCTGAAATACTACATTTAAAACAGTATATGTTAGATATTTATTTGATCTTTACATTCTATTCCAGTAAGATATGTTGAATTTGTTAAACTTAATCACTTAGAATCCTAAGTGTTTTTGGTTAATATCTCAATATTTTAATTTAATATTTGTAATTATATAGAGGGGCTCTTTTACTGATTCTTACTGACAACCAAAAAAAGTCTCATTCTTAGTTTCCAAGATTACTCTCAAGTACACAGACACCCATAGATCAAAAACACACAGGATGCCTTAGGGCTTTTAGGGTCTGAACAACTATAATAAACACTAATAAAAATATTAAATTAAAATCTCCATATAAAAAGATTATCTACAAAGGAATATAAGCTTTAGAAAGTAAATCTTAGATTTTGTTTTAAAGGTCAGAAACTAGTGCTGCCAAATTAGGAATAAGTTTCTAGAGAAGAAACGCACCTACAGAAAAATTAGCGCTTTTGATTTCCCAGAATTCTCAAGTATAGAAGAGCATAGCTTGTGCTGAATTGTTAGAAGGTAACTTTTCTAAAAGTAGAATAGAGTGAATCATAAAACCTTTGAATGCCCTTTCCAATACTTATCAGAGCATGCATGCTTGAATTTACATCACCTCATCTCCAGACACTGGCTATTAGGCATGCGGAAGAAGGAAACTCAATTTTAAAAAAGAGAGAGAGAAAGGAGAATACTGTGAAATATAATCCAATGCCAGAGGAGCCCTTGATAGACAACACCAGTAACCAATGTTATTAAGACATAGAAGAAACCTTATCAGCATAGCACAAAACAAGATGATAGTTAACTGTTTAGGAGCGTTGGAGCATCTGCTAGCTTTTTTCCCTAAGGCAAAAGCCAACCTATGTGTGTGTATATATATGTATGTATATACACATATTTCAATTCAAATTTATATTAAATAAACTATTCGTATATCTTCCCCAAAATTGTTGTAAATGTGGAAATAGTCTAATTTTAAAAGGAAAAGGCTCCAATCTAGCTTTCCAAAATACTGAAACTATAAATTCAGTACAACTAGGTTGCTAGTAGTATCTAGAAAGTATCAGTACACTGTCCCTTTTTAACTATTGTCAACAGAGCTCAGGACATTTCCAATACACATATAACCCCAGAGAAAAGGTATTCATGGTGTTTAATGGAAAAACTATTTCACAAACAATAAAAACTTAAATAGAAACCAGCTTCCAAACCCTTAAAAGGAGAAGGATAAAACACAATAGTGGCTTTTAAAACACAAACTGAAAAATGACTTTAATGTGTTCAATTAAAACATTTCCCACTCCCCCTTCCCCCACCCCAGCACTGGGGTCCAAGAGACAGTCCCAGTCAGGCTGGGGGAAGGAAAAGAAGGCAGTCACAAGCCCCCAGCCTCCCTCATTCCACTGTTCAGGTTCTGCCCTCTAGGGCCAGAAGGGAAGTGGGTTATGGGAGGGCAGGGCAAGACATTTGCCCCAGTAGGAAAATAGCTAGAAATTGTTGCTAAAGAAGCAATCTCAGCCAATTGAAAAAAATGACTGAATAGCACATGCACAAGTACTTTAATATCAAAATGTCAGCATGAAAGAAAAAAAAATTCCCAAACTGGGTGTGGTGGTAGCATGCACCTGTAATCCCAGCAACTCAGGAGGCTAAGTCCAGCCTCAGCAACTTGGCAAAGCCCTACACAATTTACAAAGACCCTGTATCAAAATGAAAAATAAAAAGTGTTGAGATGTGGTTCAGTGGTTCAGCACCCCTAGGTTCAATTCCTGGTATTGGGGGTGGAGTGGAGGTCCCAATATTTCAGATTCTTCAGTCTGTATCATCCGAATACTTTCCAAATAATATTAGGCCTCTTTCAGAATTTTAGAAGAACTGAAAAGGAGATCATCTTCACAGATGATTTCTAACTTTTATTTGCAGGGGGTGGGGGGAATACCAGCAATTGAACCCCAGAGTGTTTGAGACAGGGTCTCACTAAATTGCTGAGACTGGCTTTGAACTTGTGATACTCCTGCCTTAGCCTCCCAAGCCCTGGGAGTGTGCATCACCATCTGGAGATTTCTAGCTTTTTAATGGTAATTTCTGGTGAAAAGACAGAGATTAAGCAGCAAATAATAATAATAATAATAATAACAACAACAACAACAACAACAACAACAACAACGGGAAGAATATAGACCTAAAGCTCTTTGATAAAAAAATATAATTTACTTCCCTACTTCTCTCAATCCTTCCCCCAAATGATAACCTCCTTAAAGAGTTAAAAGGGAAATTAAAATAGATTTCTAAAAAAAAAAAAACCTCAACCATAATAATGAC